>ML357357.1:0-169393 GCA_005239505.1 Nicotiana paniculata | reverse complement strand
TCCCTTGTTCTGCAATAAGTGCAGCATATTATTTGTTATCTGGAAGGACTCGGCCTGTATCTGCAGAACCAGTATCGCAGTGGCCAAATTCTCAACTATGGGTTGTGCCCAGTCATATAAAGGAGCACCTGGCCCTATTTGAGCGACTGGGTCTACCACATCATCCCCATTATTGTTCCTGTTGTTTGGATCTTCCATGTCGGGTTCAATTTGTTCAATTGGTGGTTGATGTTTGCTTTTCCGGTTGGTCCAGTTTAGGGCCTTGAAACTTTCTCGGGATCTGATAAGGCTTCAACTACATCACCAGTTCTCGATGAGTTTCTAGGCATGCACTTGCAATACATTAGCAAACATTAAACTTTCAATGTATAAATGAAAATTTGAAGAAAATTGACTATATTTCAGAATTTTGTATTTCTTTCAACTCAATTGATAACACCGTTAATTCCCCGGCAGCGACGCCAAAATTTGATCACGCTCAACTATGTCTTATAAAAGACTAAGCGAGCGTTGCAAATATAATCCGGGGTATTACGCCCAGAGTCGATCCCACAGGGAATTTACGTATCAATCAAGGCTTTAGAATACGCAACTTTACTCAATCAATTCTCTCAAGACTTTTTGAATATAAATTGGTGATGTTTTACTAATTCTACTGACAATAATAATAACAACAATTACTAACAATATGTTGTAAACAATTATGATAAAGGTCTAAGGTTATGATTTCCCCCGTTGGTGAACTTACTTCTCGGATATTTCATATAACTTGATTAAATATCTCTATCAATCATGAACACTATATCTACCATAAATCTCTCTCAAGTAATTATGATAATTTACTAGACGCACTCTCTCAAGTTACGCTAGCTAGATTGCATTACAGTTCACTTTAGATTGCACCCGAAGTATCGTTATTTCTAATCCAACTTCTAAACCCTCGGTTATGACCTTCGTCTATACTCCAGGAGTGGAGTTATTCAAACAATTACCTAAATATGAACTCTCTCTCAAGTGGATACATACTAACNCAATTCTAAAATAACTTGCATAATTGAATTACAGAGTAATGAAATAAGGAGATAAAAATCAGTGTTTCTGCTTTGCTGAGTAGTAATCCACAGGCTTTTCTTCACTTTAATGGATTCTTCCCCCTTCAAGTTGTGTTTTTGGATCTATTTATATGTTTGGGATACACCCTAAACGTGTAGGAGACTTCTATTCCAACCGAGAAACACTTAAAACTCGTTAAAACTCGGATTTGACCGGATCAGGGGCCAGGCGTTCAGGCCAAACGCCTAGATAACGCCGAGCCAGGGCTGGCGTTTGGGCTCTGGAGCCTGGATAACTCTAGGATAGGCCTGGCATTTGGGCTCTAGTGCCTGGATAACGCCAGGCTAGGCCTGGCCTTAAGGCTCAAACGCCCGGCTATAGCCCGGTGCACTCCTTTTCGCCTCTTGAGCGTATTTTCGACGTATTTGCATCCATTTAGCTCGGCTTCCATCTCCAATTCACCTACACATGAAATAGACTCCATTATGAACATAAAAAGTGTATTTTTATCATTAACGCACATAAAATGTAAGGCGTATAATGTGTTAAACCATGAATTCTAGCCACGCATCATGTTTTTCAACATTGAAATCATCGTTGATCGAGCATTCCCCGAGGATGAACATTTTCCATGGGGGTTCGGGTACTGGTTCATCGACGGCTACGTCCGGAGCGGTCTCCTTGACCTTAGTGGCCAGTCGCGAAGTAGAAGGAGCTTCTTTCTGGAGAACGGTTTTGGAAGTCTTTGCCATTCCTTTAGAAAGTAAAAATGAAGGAAAATTTGGAAAATATGAAGAAAGAAAGGAAGTTGAAGGATTAGACTTGTTGGCTTGAGAAGAAGATGGGTAAAATGTTTTGCAAATAACCTTGAGTAACGGGCGTAAAATTGCTAAAGATTATTGAAATCCTAATGGTACGAAGGTAGAAGGTTTGATGTAAAGTGAAAATGAACAAAGGAGGGGGTATTTATAGTAGTTCAACGGCATTTCACATCCAGGGACAGCCAACCGGCGGCCGACATACATTTAATGCCATTATGACGTGACTGACCAGACGTTTCGGGTTTTTTGTCATTTCTGTCGCTATGTGTCGAAGGAACCGGAAGATTATGTTGTTTCTCATCATTTACTCTCCGACAAATGAGGAGACTATCTGTATACGGGTAAAATCGAGCTCATGGTGCACCCCGGCCTCCGACGAGATAAGCCAGGCTCGAGACATGCTGATGAGGGACCGAAGTCGAGCCAAAAGTCCCATCCAGCCAGAATTTGGGGGCATGACGCCTGCCCTCAAGAATATCGAGGTCATGGTTCTGGAATCAGTCCTAGCCTCAATTGACTTCGAAAAACATTGTCGAAAAATCAAGAATAGCAATAGAAGGCTGAAATATCCATGACCAGTCGGATATCATGGCGAGGATCTTGGCATGCATCTATAAGGAACTGGCAATCACTTAATCACAAGGTTTTTTACCTTTTATAGAGTTCTACATAAAGTAGTATACAGGGGGGTCTGGTAATTCATAGAGGATATTGTAACATGCATTCCAAAGAAATATATTATTATTTTCTCCGTTATTAGCTCTTTCTCTTGTTCATTAGTGTTGGTTTTGATGTGCCCCGATCAAGGGTGACTATTTCACTAAGGCTGGAACTATCCTACTCATGTAGTTTGAATTTATTCTATCATTTTTTGTTCAATGTTGACTTAATTTATCAATTTGTATCGAATTAATCTGTATATACTTAAAATCACTTACAAATTTAATTGTTATCTGATTTTAAGAGTAAACATTCTTCTTTTCGTTAGAAAGATACAAAAAATTGCACGTTATCTAGTTTCAATATGCAATTGATCCAGAGCTGCAATATAACTCTTTTTGACCACCAAGAGGCCCATGGAACGTCTCGTCTTAGCTCTGAAGAAGAACTTGTTTGTAGCTCAATTTGTTCAAAGGAGAAGGGACATAAGATTATGGCCAATGATATTTAGGCATAATACCTCAATGCTTCTTTGAAATTGCTTTTGTTAATCAGTGCACATCTAAACATCTCTTGTCTTAGTTACCCTTGTGAATAAGGAATTTTCATACCTTTGAACACCCCCCACCCCCCTACCGGGCGATGTAGGAAGAACCGTGGTACAACCTCTTTTAGGAAGCTCCTATGTGAGAAGTTTCTTAATCGTTCTTGTCATATGTCCTATCATGGGCGGCTTTCCAGCCATGCCCCATGTGTTTACACGTAAAAGGGTACAATTAAATTTATACGTGATTTCTAGACAAGTGAATTAATTCGATCATGAAATAATAATATAATTGAAAAAATATATAACACCTAGCCTTGATATGAAGACGAAATTTCAGAAATAAAGATTCCGGTAGTGAAGCCTCCGGGTGAAACAATAATAAGAACAATAATAAGAAGATATAAAATTGTATAGAGTTTTGAGTAGATTGTAGTATTAGTTTTCCAGTAAATTCGTGTCCTTACAATGATAACAGATCTCGCTATTTATAGCTACGTCTAGGGAACGAGGTCCTAGGATCATACCCTTCTTTAATGAAAATTATGAGGGTCATTGATGAAAATGTAGTTGCGAGCATAAATGCCAAACTCCTTGTAACGGGAAGCGTACTTAATGCTGTGGAATATTCTTCATTAATTCCATAGGGCGGAGAGTATTTATTGCTTCTTTATGAATTCCACTCCTTCCGGTATCAGATGTAATAATTTCCTTCGGTTCCACGTGTCATTCTTTCAAATGGGCACCTGGCATGACATATTTTACCCTATACAGATAGTCCCCTTGCTTTCCGATGACATAACTTTATGTCACCATGAAGTTGGTAGAAACACTCTTTTGGCGGGAATTACTATTAATCCCTCTGAAGGCCTCTAACGGTTGATTAGACGCACATATCTATCTCCGCATTTAATTTCCTAAATATGCATCATCCCACGACCCATCACAAATTTGCCCATTATCGAAGTAATCATGGCCATGAATTTAGCCACCAAAACTTTTACTTATACGCATCAACTTTCTCCCCTATACTCCATAATATTCCAAGGTTTCTAAAATATTCCTTAATGTTAATTAACCTTTCTTTAACTCACTTCAAACGGAAATATTTTCTTTCACCAAATGACCTCTTCTTTAGAGAATTTCAGCTCTTCAAAGGGCAAGGGCAAAGCCGAAGATGCTGCTCCTCCATCGGTGGATTCTATCATTCCTATAAGTCTTGTTACAACAAAAGACTTCGAAGAGAAATTCACTTCGGATCTCCTTTGTACATGGGCTATTGGAAGATACCTTTCTTCAATCCGTTCTTCCAGTATTCCTGTTGTGAAGGAAGACTGCCGCTGCCATGATTTGGACATCGTTGCTCCTAATCTAACAAAGAGGGAGTGGACCTACCCAAGGAGGGTTTTACATATTTTTATATGCATCCTTTTACTTTGGGTGTGTTCTCTTTGAGTGGAGAGCTTGACTCCATTATTGCGGAGTTCTGCCTCCACTACCAAATGTATTTGGCACAACTAAGTCCTTCTGTGTGGAGGACAATTGCTTGTCTTCGGCGGTTGTGCTAGAAGATGGCAAAGATGTTATCTTTAGCTGATGTGATGAATCTCGATTCCCCCAAAATCTTCCGCGAGGGAATGATAAATATCAGCAAACGTGGCTACCATGCTTTGTTATCTAGCATTGATGATGACAACGATCGTGGGTGGATGGAACGGCTTGTTGCAGTTGCCATCAACGACATCATTCCGGCAATGGCTTCATCCTTTACGGAAGCATGAAACCGCACTTGTAAGCTCCTAGTTTCTTATTTATTTTATTAAACATTCTTCTATATTCATATTAATCCTCCATCTTTCGCCTGTTTCAGCAACTCGATGGGTTCAACCTATGGTTGAAGGCTTGGACCACTTGATGTTGCCACGCCTGAAACCCCATGTGGAATAGACTGGCCTTCGAATATGGTGGAAGGCCAAAAATCATGGTAACTCAAACTCACCTTGTTTCATTTTTTTACATGAAAAAATTGATTTATCCCTTCTACCTTTTCTCTGAAATCAGGTCTACCTGCAGGCTCTGTTGTTGTACCTGAGGAGGACATCTTGGATGATCCTGTTGTTGCGGTGAGGCTGCTTTAGGAAGCGCTTACTCAAACAGCTGTCTCCGAGACTTCTTCGGGTACAAGTGTTTCATTACAGAGCCCCTAATCGGAGAACAAGCAACCAAATAAAAGGCGTTCCTCTACAGACAGGGCAAGGAATAAAAGGGTGAAGGTTGTTTCCCCCAAGTCGACTTCGGAAGTGGTGGTGACTAGACTTTCTCTCGGTCCAGTCAAAGACACTGTGATGATCGATGATGATGGAGAAGCTAGTGATGAGGGAGATTCTCTACATAGAAGGTGATGATCCTCATCTACTCAACAGTTACACAAACCGAAGATGATGTCTCGGCACTTTGGGGAGTATTTGATATGGTAGAAAAATCCAACTCTCGTTCCTGAGCCCCCGTTACTGGGGGGCTGAGTACTGGGTCCTTTCTGTCTTCGTTGGCGAGTGTCCAACCACCAGCACTACGTTTGTCATTGCTGCTTCTATTCCTCATTGCCAGCAGCTTCATCTTCATATTACTCTTCTCTAGCTCTTTCATCAGCAACTCCTACATCCTCTCCACCGGCCGCACCTGAACAAGAAGAGGGTGTTCCTCTTCCCCAGTCCCCAGTTCATAGGAATTTGGGGCAAAATTACACTGCCCTCTCTCAAGATCTGCAAGGGAGGACATGTTACTCTTTTGGTCTCCACCGGATGCAATTTTCTATGTTATTGGGTGGAACTTGCTAATTATATGAAGCCTTTAGCTTCAAAGAAAGATTGAGAAAAGATACAGGCTCTCTCGGGAGAGTGCTTGTGGAACAACGCCATGCACAATGTCGTTGTGGTATATTCTTTACTTCTTTTGTTATTTCTTCTATTTTTTCCTAAACATATCTTGAGTTTGACTTTCTTACTTTGTAGGCCAACTTTATTAATTCCAAGGACCTTCAAAGTTTGATTCAGGAAAAGGCAGAACTTACCTTCGAGTGGGATCAACTTTTGGGCGAACGGGATCAAGTTGTTATTCGCCTCTCAGAATTGGAGACCAAAGTTGCCGAGGTTGGTATGTTGGAAACTCGTCTGCAGAAAAGTGAGAAGGAAGTGGAGACCCTTACCCAAGATATTGTTCCGTTGAGGGTCCAATTTGAAGAGGCTAGAGCCAAATGGGTTGAAGTCCATAATGTCGTTCTTGCTGCATCCAATGGTGAGGTTGTCTCCGCTGAAATATTGACCAATTTGAGGCATCCTTGAGTTCAAATACTGACGGAAATACTGAAACAAGTTGTACAATTTAGCCCCAAGTAATGGCAATTTCAGACAAGAAACAAGATAAAAACAAAAGGACTTCATTTTAGTCCTTCTATTTTTTAAAAAGTACATAAGCATTTGTTATGCTGAAAAACAAATTGTCATTACTTGTGGCTAACGTGTACAACTTGTTTCTATGGGGCTGGCCGCGCATTCCCCGGTTCTAATGATACAACTATCTTTCCGATTTTTGCTTCCCGGTCAACGTGGCAGTAATTGTTACCTTATCCTCATATCAGTCCCCCCAATGTTTAAATGCAAATTGGAACACTAGAAGTTTTGCACCTTCAAGGATCCCACTAATGAATTGCTAGATAATCCTTGCCTCAGTAACTTACTTTGTTTTTCCTTAGGAATTTATACTATCGAGCGAAGAACTATCTAACATAACAACTCTCTAGTGGTTTGCATTTGTGAACGGTCGTGTAACCTTTGCTCGATAGCAAACATAACTTCCCGGTGGGAATTTTGCTATAGAGCAAAATATTATCTAACCATCTCAGTGTGGCTCTTTGCTTGTGTGCCTTGTTATTAAAGGTCTTATTATTTTTGTTGAAGATATCTTCGTAGTATGCTTTCTATTGTTGCCTCGTTAAAAACCTTGCCAGAAAAACCCAATTGGGACAAAAACTAGACGAAGGGAAAAAGAGTGCAACACATACTTTCAGTTCAGGTGACGTTCATTAGCAATAATATCTTTTGAGGTGTGCCACGTTCCAGTTGATGGGCAACTTTTCTCCATCTTGATTCTCCAATTCATATGAACCTTTCCCAGTAACAGCTTAAACTCGGTAAGGGCCTTCCCATGTTGGACCTAGGTTCCCTTCATTGAGTTCCCGGGTGTTTCGAGTTACTTTCCTTAGTAACAAGTCTCCTACTTTGAAATAATGAAGGTTGGCTCTTCGATTATAATACCACTCCATTCTCTACTTTTGGGCTTCCATTCGTACATGCGCCAAGTCCCTACGCTCATCGAGTAGCTCCAAGTTGACTAACATTTCTTCATTTGCTTGAAAATATCTCAAGGTGGGTTCCCCTACTTCCACCGAGATTAAAGATTTTGTCCATACACAAGGGAAAGGGAGTTTCTCTTGTGCTCGATTTGGCTGTTGTTTGGTATGCCAACAAAACTCCGAGTAAGTCCTCTGGCCAATTACCTTTAGTCGCTTCCAAACTTTTCTTAAGGTTTTGTATAATATCTTTGTTTGTTGACTCTGTTTGACCATTTTCGCTCGGATGGTAGGGTGCAGATGTGATCCACTTTATTTTTAAATCTTCGACGAACTTTGTGATATTTGCACCGATAAATTGTGGCCCATTATCGCATGTTATCTCTTTTGGTATTACGAACCTACAAATTATATTTTTCCACAAGAAATCCACCACTTCACGCTCGCTGATCTTCTGATAAGGACCTGCTTCCACCCAGTTAGAAAAATAGTCAGTCAAAATGAAAAGAAATCTTACCTTTCCGGGGCCGGCGGCAATGGTCCGACGATGTCTATCCCAACGGCCACGGGGACAGAACCGAATGTAGTAGTTCTGCCGGTTAATGTACCATTGGTGCGTAGCCTTGGCACTTATCACATTTTCGTATGAAGTCTTTGGCATCTTATTCCATGCGGGGCTAATAATATTCTGCGTTTACCAATTTCAGCACTAAGGAATCTACGCCTGAATGGTTGCCGCATATTCCTTCGTGGACTTCTTACATAACATAGTTAGCTTCGGATTCCCCCAAGCATCGGGCCAGCGGACCTTGGAAAGATTTTTTATACAATTGGCCTCTCTTGAATCAATAGCGCTCTGCTTTTGCGCCTAGTGCTCGGGACGCTTTAGAGTCTTCGAGCAACTTCATGTGCTCGAGATAATCGATGATTTAATTCCTCCAGTGCCAGAACAAATTAGTCGTATTTATCTCATAGTAGCTATCTGCATCCAGGATCGATTCCATCAGTTATACCACCGTCCCGAAATCTGATCCCTTTATTTCCGTTGATGATCCGAGGTTAGCCAATGCGTCTGCTTCTGCATTTTATTCCCTCAGGATATGAGTAATCGACCACTCCCGCAATCTAGCCAACAAAGTCTGCACCTTTGACCACGTATTTCTGCATGCGCTCCTCTTTGGTTCCAAAGATCTCGTAAACCTAACCTACCACCATCTGTGAGTCGCATTTGATTTCTATGACCTCAGAATCCAGTCCCCAGGCTAGTTCGAGCCCTAAGATCAAGCTTCTTACACTGCTTCATTGTTATTTAAAGGGACTTTTTTTATAGCATGCCTTAGGGTTTCCCCCGAAGGCTAGATTTATATTATACCAAGCCCGGACCCTTTTACGTTGGAAGCTCCGTACATAAATAAGTTCCAAACCCCCGATATCGATTCCAACACCATTACTGCCTCTTTGGTTTCTAGAGGCAGCATTCCCGGACTGAAATCGGCCACAAATCAGCCAAGATTTGTGACTTAATTGTAGTCCTTAGTTTATATTCTATGTCGAACTCACTCATTTCGACGACTGATTTGACCAATCTACCTGAGAGCTCGGGTTTGTGAAGGATGTTCAGCGGAGGAAAAGTGATCACCATGGCTATCGGGTGACACTGAAAGTAGGGCCTCAACTTTCAAGCGGCGACTACGAGAGTTAGGGCTAGTTTCTCAAAATTTGGGTAGTGATTTTCTACTCCCATTAAAATTTTACTACAGTAATAAATGGGAGACTGCGTACCTTCATCCTCATTGACTAAAACCGCACTTACCGTTACTTCGAGACTGCGAGGTAGACTAACCGTTTTTCATCTTCATTCGATTTTGAAATCAACGGAGGGCTCGACAAGTACCTTTTCAAATATCTCAATGCATGTTGTCACTCTGGGTTCCATTCAAAGTTGTTTTCCTTTTTGAGCAGTGCGAACAAACTATGACATTTTTTTGATGACCGGGAAATGAACCTACTCAAAATCTTCCAATCTCCCCGTGAGCCTTTGGACTTCCTTCACGCTTCCGGAATGTCTTTAATGGCCTTGATCTTATTGTGGCTTATCTCAATTCCTCTTTTCAATACCAGAAATCCCAGGAACTTGCCAGAGCTGACCCCGACGTGCATTTATCGGGATTAAGCTTCATATTAGGCTTCCTTAGGATGTCAAAAGTTACTTGCAAATGTTTAAGGTGATCACCTGCATTCAAAGTCTTAACGAGCATATCACCTATATAGACTTCCATAGTTTTTCCTATTTGTTTCTCAAACATCTTCTTCATGAGCCGTTGATAAGTGGCTCCAATTTTTTCAACCCGAAGGGCATCACATTATAGCAATATGTGACGAAATTCATTATGAACGAAGTCTTTTCCTAATCCTCCAGGTTCATCTTAATTTGGTTGTACCCGGAATAAGCATCGCGGAAGCTCATTAACTCGTGCCCGGCCATGGTATCGATCATTTGATCAATGTTTAGCAGTGAGAACGAGTCTTTCGGGAACGCCTTATTCGAGTCTTTTTAATCTGCAGACATGCAAAATTTATTGTTCTTCTTAGGAACTATGACTACATTAGCTAGCCAGTCTGGATACTTTACCTCCGGGATCAAACCAATATTAAGTAAGCGAGTTACCTCTTCTTTGACGAATTTTTTCCTAACCTCCACAATAGGGCGTTTCTTTTGTCTTATCGAATGGATGTTTGGATCCAAGCTTAGATTTTGTACGGCCACCTCTGTCGGGATATCTGTCATGCCCGCATGCGACCAAGCAAAATAATTGGTATTAAATTTAAGAAATTCAATAAAGCCAGACCTGAGCTCGGGGTGCAGTCATGTCCCTAAGTGGAATTTTCCTTTCTAAGAACTCTTCAAATAATGCAACTTTCTCGAGCTCTTCCATTGCGGATTTTATTGCATCCGTCTCTTCTGGAGGCTGGAAATACCTTGGCACTTGATAAAATCCCGAAGTTTCTACCCCCGGACCAACTTCATCCAATTCGGGAGCAGGCGCCGCTTCTTGTAATTGCTATGCCACGTGTTCCTTCCCTTTGATACTAGATCAAAATTGTATTCGTTTCCCTTGCACCTGGTTAGTAACCCCTTATTGCTTAACTCCTTCTGGCATTGGAAACATCAGCAATTAATTATATGTTGATGGTACAACTTTCATCTCGTGCAACCATGGTCTTCCCAGAATAATGTAATATCCCATATCACCATCTACCACTTTAAAAAGATTAATTTTCATTACTCCTTCGGTGTTCGTGGCTAGCAATCTCTCCTCGGGTTGTGACGCTCGCGAGGTTGAATCCAACGAGGATTTTTGTGGCCGGAATGATGCTTTCATTGTGTTTAGCTTTACCCAATACTCTCCATTGTATGATCTTCGCGGAACTTCCTAGATCCACTAGGACGCGTTAATTTTAAAATCTAGCACATTTAAAGAAATTACCTGTGCGTCATTGTGCGGTAGCAGCAATCCGTCTGCGTCCTCCTCCATGAAAGTGATATCGTCTTCGGCGACTCCCCGAAGCCTTTTGCTATGGGTTATTGATATTTTTGTCTTTTTTGCTACCGAAAAGGTGACCCCATTAACATTGTTCCCCTCGAAGATCATGTTAATTGTCTGGTGTGGGGGATCTTCCCCTGCTTTCGAGGGTTCACCCTTGTCCCGGTTAGGACCATAATTGTTCTTAACCCCCCACTCAAGAATTCTATGAGATGACCATTCTTCAACGGCGTCTCCACTTATTCATGGAGGTGTCAGCAATCCCCAGTCCGGTGTCCATTTATACTGTGGTATTCACACCATAAGCTTGGATCCCTATGGCTGGGATTGGATCTCATCGACTTTGGAAACCATGCTTCTTTGATGTTTCTAATAGCTGATACCAACTCTACTATGCTGACATTGAAATTGTATTCTGATAGCCTAAGGTAGGAAGAATCTCGCGTACCAGGCGCTTCCTTATCCTGCAACGATCTATTGTTCCAACCGCGATCAGACCTTCTGTCGGTAATGAATCTACATAGTGATCGAAAAATCTATGATGCCGCCTTCTGTCCGTTTGTAGGGCAAAAATCGACCCCTTGAAGACCGCCTGTCTGCATCACAGTCGTCTTTTGATTTTTCTTTAATCATCTCCCGTCCTTTGCCGATGATGGGAAACCAACCTAATCGTCTTTGATTCTTATCTTTGACTCGTACCGTTGTGTACATCCACCCAAGAAGTTTCTGAAACTAAAGAAAACTTTCCTTCAGTTTTTGGGAGGCATCCGAACTTCTATGATTCATTCCCTTGGTGAATGCTTGAGCCGTCCATTCATCTAGAACAGCCGGGAGCAACATCCTCTCCTTTTGAAATGGAGTAACGAATTCTCGCAGGAATTTGGATTCTCCTTGGAAATTTCTGAATATGTCGGCCTTTCGGGCCTACACCTTTCTGGCCCCGGCATGAGACTTAATAAAAGAATCTCGATCATCTCAAATAAATCAATGGAATGCTCGAGTAACAGTGAATACCACGTCAGGGCTCCCCTCGTGAGAGTCTCTCCAAAGTTTTTCAGCAAAATGGATTCAATCTCGTGAGGGAATAGATCATCCCCCTTTACCGCTATCGTATATGTGGTAATATGCTCCTGAGGGTCTAAAGGTCCATCATACTTTGGCATGCCAGGAATTTTAAACCTCTTCGAGATTAATTCTGGTGCCATGCTCGGTTTAAATGGCAACTAAGTATACTTCTTTGAGTCTGGTCCCTTCAGCACTGGCGGTGCGCCCGGGATTTAACCCATGCGGGCGTTCACCTCTCTTATAAACCGTAAAAGTTCATTTTTGAAGGGATCCTTTTCGTTATTGGGGACATATCCACTTCCCCCTAGCTCCATTGGAGCCAATATCACCCCCCCCCCCCCCCCCGAGGTGTTACTATTGACCCTGTGTTGTTTGATTTGCGGGAGCGCCGGGAGTAACTGGATCTTGTCCATTCGATTTATTGGAAGCCTTCTTNCCCCCCCCCCCCCTCCCGAGGTGTTACTATTGACCCTGTGTTGTTTGATTTGCGGGAGCGCCGGGAGTAACTGGATCTTGTCCATTCGATTTATTGGAAGCCTTCTTCTTCTTCTTCTTCTTCCTCCTCGATAATGCCTGCTTCAACTCCGTCATAACCTTATCCTGCCGCATGAGGTGGCCCAGAATGATCATTTGTTGTTGTTTTAGGACCCTTACCGCATCAACAACATGTTCCTCTTTAGCATCATCGGGATTTTCTTCCCTAACATGTCGAGGATATCACCTGTCGTGTACCAGCGTGGCATCCTTCCCCTCATTGTGGGTGTCGCTGATTGAATCCTCGAAATGAGGCTGATCTCCTCAAATCTTGAGATTGTATGTGTTGTTAACTCTGTTATCTGCCATTTCTTATGATTTTTTATGAGATAAAATAATCAACAGATGTTAGTAAAAAAGGCAAGTATCAACTTAATTACACGGCTATCTAGGCCCCACGGTGGGTGCCAACTATTTACCCGTAAAATGGTACAATTGAATTTATACGTGATTTCTAGACAAGTGAATTAATTCGATCCTGAAATAATAATATAATTGAAGAAATATATAACACCTATCCTTGATATGAAGACGAAATGTCAGAAATAAAGATTCCGGTAGTGAAGTCTCTGAGTGCAACAGTAATAAGAACAATAATAAGAAGATAAAATTGTATAGAGCTTTGAGTAGATTGTAGTATTAGTTTGCCAGAAATCTTTTTTCGTTACAATGATATCAAAGCTCTCTATTTATAGATACGTCTAGGAAATGAGGTCCTAGGATCGTTCCCTTTTTTAATGTCAATTATGAGGGTCATTGATGAAGATATAACGGTGAGCATAAATGCCAAATTCATTATAATGGGTATCGTACTTAATGATATGGAATATTCTTTACTAATGCCATTGGGCGGAGGGTATTTATTTCTTCTTTATGAATGCCATTCCTTTCGGTATCGGATGGGATAATTGTCTTTGGTTCCACGTGTCATTCTTTCAAACACCCACCTAGCATGACATATTTTACCCTATACACCATGACCCCTTAGATGCGCCCCACGATTGGTGACTTGATCCCGCTAAGCAAGAACTGCTGCCGACACCGACTCTCCTGGAAAGCCTCCCAACGCCTAGCACCATGGACGGCCGTGTGGTCTTGGCCACTCCAAGTGACAAGCGTGCTTGTGCCTATGTCTACGCACTGATAGCCCTCACCAGCGCCCAGCCGCAGGAAGATGCCAACAGCTCCACACGCACAGACTTTGATGCTAAAGACAAGCTTGCTGCCAACGTACCTGCTTCTACCTTGTAGGAATCTATGTCCTTTTCGTTGTAAATATAGAGCAGTTTTACTTTCTGTATTTCCATTATGTCTTTCTAGCTTAGTTAGGTCAAGACCTGCAACTTTGGTTTATTTTGTTTTAAGCATTATTAGGGGGGAAGAAATCAAACATTCACGTAAGCAAACGATTCTCTGTACTGGTGTCTCTCCCACTCGACACTGTGTTGCTTTTCTATAATAGCTTTCATTAATGTAATCAAGTTTTCTTTCATTCTCATTCTCTTTTTAGTTCTCTCAATTGCTATTGTCATTGGTTTTTTCGTACAACACTGACGGTCTTGTCTAGCGTACATAGGGGACCCCGGTTGGGGGATAGTAACTACACGGACATCGGTTTCTTAGTCTTACGTCGCCTTTCCAAGGAATCTCAGGAAGGCGCCACGTAACAACTGTTATCAGAGCCTAGGCTCGACATCGAACGAGGGAACATATTGTCATTACCACGATTTCTGACCATTGTGAATTATGGGAACCAAATTGCGGCCCTTGAAGACACGGTTAACGTATTATAACTCGTCGTAAATACGGTGCCTGATCTAAGAACCATCCTAGTGCAAAGGCTGGACAACCCGGACCGCATGATGCGGTAGGTCGAAGGTGACATCACGAACATCAGTCGCGACTCTGAAGGAGACCGGCAAACGGCAGCCACAGAAGGGCCTCCAACAGGAGCGGACCGAGGATTTAGCCTATTGGTCACAAGAGGCATACTCGGTGACTTCTATGCAGCAAACCATAGAAAACTTGACAGGCCAGCTCAGTATTGTCAATGGTGCACTATAAGGCCTGCTTCGAGGAGGCGAACAGAAAGGCGTGATATGAACCTCGCCCCTGTGCCACAAAAGCTGAAGATTTCTGAGCCAAAACAATAAAATGGAGCTCGGAATGGCAAGGAAGTGGAGAACTTTATCTTCGACATCAGACAGTACTTTGATACCGTTGGGGAGTTAGAAGAAGCAAAAAAGACAGCAACTGTTGCCATGTATCTTCAGGGTGATGCTAAACTCTGGTGGTGGGTGAAATACGAAGCCGTAAAATATGGTGAAGATACTCTCGAGACATGGGCAGAACTTATGGAAGCCATACGCCTATATTTCTTTCCGATAATGTTGAGTACAATGCGCAGAGAAAGATATGGGAGCTCCGCCAGACCAAGTCAGTGCAGGATTACATGCGAGAATTATCCGTGCTCATGCTGAACATACAAGATATGGGGGACAAAGAAAAACTCTTGACATTCTTGGAAGGTTTGAAACCTTATGCCCGTATGGAGCTACAAAGACAAAGGGTAGACACTTTACCAAGGCAATCCAAGTAGCAGAATGTCTTAGGTACTATCAAGTGGAAGCTCAGAAATATAGGCCTCAACTGCCTGTCCGAAGAGGACCAAAGAGGGATAGCCTAGCAATGGTGGCCCTAGCAGATGTGGGCGGATCAGAGCTTAACCAAATTTAAGTTTCCTTCTTTAGGCAGCAATAGTATTGCATCTCACAACAACGATCGGGGAGGAAGCCCCCCTCAGGATGCCATCATTTTGGCGGGCCGCATTATAATATTGAATGCCCACAGGCACAAATGATTCTATTCAAACATTTGATGATGGGACGGGTGACGACACAGGTGATGCTGACCAGACAGAACCAATCAGTGCCTTTAACGCACTTGTTTGTTCTATCTCTGAGGCCTTAGCCGCAACCAGTGCCGACATACATGAGAAGACGGACACATGCCCAACCACCAATAAAGGGAAAGAGAAGGAAGATGAGGGGCCTCCTCTTAACCAAGAGAAGACCCTGATGTTCGTCGAGATGAAAGTTAATGGCAAGCCCCTTTGGGCGATGATAGACATGGGTGCTACTCACAACTACTTAGCCTCAACTTAGGTAGAGCGCCTTGGTCTCGTTGTAGGAAAGGGTAGAGGTCTTGTTAAGGATTTCAACTCACCACCTCAGCTAGCGGGTGGAATAACCAAAGGAGTTCCCGTGAAGCTTGGACCTTATGAAGGAAAGTTTAACTTGCGTGTGGTGATTATAGATGACTTTGAGCTGATAGTTGGATTGGAATTCATGAGGAAAACCAACAGCATTCATGTACCCTATGCAGACATGCTTCTAATGATGGGAGCAAACGGGGCTAAGCCATGCATTATCCCATGCACAACCATAAAGATAGTCGTTGAACATCTCGGTCTTGTAGTTGAAGACGGGAGCCAAAAGGCATGAACTTATATTCCTGGCTTCCCTCTATGTTGAAGATATTGAACGCTCTTCAGATCCCATTCCTACACCCATAAAGAAGCTATTGAAGGAGTTTGAACACGTTACGCCACAGGACATGCCAAAGCGACTCCCGCCTAGGCGCACCGTGGATCATGAGATTGAGTTGGTGTTGGGTACAAAGCCACCTGCCCAGGCGCCTTACACAATGTCACAACCCGAACTCACCGAGCTTCGGATAGAGTTGACGAAAATGCTGGACACGGGGATCATTGTATTCTCCAAGTCCCCTTATGGTTCACCTGTGCTATTCTAAAAGAAACATGATGGCACCGTACAACTCTGTGTAGATTATCGGACCCTAAACAAAATCACCGTGAAGACCAAGTACCTTATCCCGCTAATGGCAGACTTGTTCGATAGATTGGGTGGTGCTACAGGGTTCACCAAAATAGAGATGAAGACAGGTTACTGGCAAGTTCGGATTGTTGAGGGAGATGACCACAAGACAACCTATGTGATAAGATATGGATCATACGACTTCATGGTTATGCCATTCGACTTTACTAATGCTTCAGCCACATTTTGCACCCTGATGAATAAAGTCTTCCGAGAGTACACTGACGATTTTGTATTGGTCTACTTGGAAGACATTGTGGTATATAGTAAAACACTAGAGGAACACTTGGAGCACCTGCGGAAGGTCCTAGCTCGAATGCAAGAGCATAAATTATATATGAAGTTATCCAAGTTCTCATTCGCCCAAAAATAGATTGACTTCCTAGGACATGTCATCGAGGAAGGGCGGATCAAGGTGGACCAACAGAAGATTCAGGTTTTCACAGATTGGACGCTGCCTAAGGATATCCAAGCCTTGACGGAATTCCTTGGCCTATGAAACTTTAATTGGTGATGTGTGAAAAACTAATCTCTCATTGTAGTGTTGTTGACAGAAATCCTAAAAAAGCCACATCTTGGGATTGGGGTCCCAAGCGAATGGAGGCCTTCGGCGCATTGAAAGCGGTTATGTCTAGTAGCCCTGTCTTGGCCCTTTCTTATTTGGCCAAGCTGTTCGAATCACAAACGGATATGCTCTGGGCATAGTTTTGCGACAAGAGGGGCATCAAGTGGCGTACGAGAGCCGGAAGTTGAACGATGCATAACGGCGCTATGCCGCTCGCGAAAAAGAATTATTGATTGTCGTCTATTGCCTACGCCTTTGGAAGCACTATCTGCTGGGAACCCCGTTCGTGTTCAAGACAGGCAACATATTCGCTAGCCATTTCATGACCCAGCCTAAGCTGAATATCCGACAACCCAGGTGGTAGGAACTCCTAGCGGAATTTCACTTCAACCTAGAGTACCGAAGTGGGAAGACTAACCAAGTTGCTGATGTGCTCAGTCAGAGGGCTGACTTAGCATCGGTGTGCCTACTCGCCACCCTAAGGAATAGCGAAGTGGACACCACTATAAAAAAAAGATACAGGATCTACTCACTAAGGATCCGAATGCACAGTATTTGGTCGATTTGGTAGGACAAAGCAAGACTCGCCAGTTATACGTGGAAGATGGGTTTCTAAAGGTGAAAGGGAACCAACTTTATGTTCCTAAAGGAGGCAATCTGTGAAGGACTTTTCTGATGGAATGCCATGAAACTTTGTGGGCCAGTCACCCAGGTGAAGAACACGCCATGGCATTGTTGCACGATGCTTATTCTTGGTCTCAAATGGCTGATGATGTAGCGCATTATGTGAAGACTTGCCTAGTATACCAGAAAGACAAGCTAGACTACTTGACACAAGTAGGACTTTTGGAGCATTGCATGTTCCAAAGAGAACTTGGGAAAGCATTCCACTGGATTTCATCACCGGATTGCTGAAGGTCGGAGATCTTACAACTATCTTAGTTGTAGTAGAACAGTATTCCAAGTATGCTACATTTATAGCAGCCCCAAACCAGCAGAATATACAGCTCCTCGTCTTCTCTCATGTTGTCAAATATTAGGGTCTGCCTAACGACATTGTTAGTGATCGCGACTCTCGCTTCATGAGCAATTTTTGGACTCAACTCTTTAAGTTCCTTGGGTCAAAATTGAACCACAATTCAAGTTTCCATCCACAATCGGATGGCCAGACAAAGTGGTTCAATGGCATGCTAGAGGTATATCTCCGCCATTTTGTTATCGGATAGCAGAAGAATTTGGTGAAGCTTTTGGATACTGCTCAACTGTGTTTTAGTTCACAAAAGAGATCTAGTAAAAATAAAAGCTCTTTGAAAATTGTTACTGGACATCAATCTCTACTCCCACACACTATGAATGCCACAAACATGTCGAAATCTCCTCGAGCTACTAGCTTTGCGAAGGAATAGAGGAAAAATTTGGAGATAGTGCGGAGATATCTTGTCAAAGCGCAAAAGCGGATGAAAAAGCATGTTGATCAAAATCGTCGCTTTGTTGAATACCAAGTAGGAGACAAATTGATGGTGAAAATATCCCAAAGCGATACTTGTTTGCAAGGGTCCATGACCCTCGCCTATTGCAAAAGTACATTGGACCCTTGTTCACTGAAAAGCACATTGGCAAAGTTGCATACCGAGTGGGTATCCCAGCCTGGTGGAATTTTCATCCAGTCTTCCATGTCAGCCTTCTAAAACCTTTTCAGGAAGACATCGAGGATCCTTCACGGAGCCAACTCACAATGCCCAGTATTCGAGGCCCTAATCCGGGAAAAGGTGCGTAGAAGCTATTCTCGATGATCGACTGGTACATGTTTCAAGGAAAGATCACTAAGAGTTCTTGGTGAAATGGTAGGGTTGTGATGCAGAGGAGAATACTTAGGAGAGGGGATCAAACCTCAAAGCCTACAAGAGCCTGATCGATAATATATTGCAAGTAAGGCGCCGAGGACGTCGCCAACTCAGGTTGAGGAGAATTTCATGGGCGGCTTTCCAACCATGCCCCATGACCCCTTGGACGCGCCACATGGCGTCTTGGCAAGCCTCCCAATGCCTCGTTCTATGGAAGCCCCGTGGTCTTAGCCGCGCTAAGTGAAAAGCGCGCCTGTACCTATGTCGCCCCACCGATAGCCCTCGCTAGTGCCCAACCACAGGCAAATGCCAATAGCGCCGTGCACAGACTCCGATGCTAAAGACAAGATTGCTGCCAACAGACCTACTTCTACCTTGTAGGAATCTAAGTCATTTTCATTATAAATATAAAGTAGTTTTTACTTATTGTATTTCCATTATGTCTCTCTAGCTTAGTTAGGTCAAGTCTTGTAACTTTGATTTATTTTTTTTAAGAATTATAAGGGGGATCAAGCAAGCAAAAAATCCTCTGTACTGGTGTCTCTCCCCCTCGACATCGTGTTGCTTTTCTGTAGTAGCTTTCATTAATGCAATCAAACTTTCTTTCATTCTCATTCTCTTTCCTGCTCTCTCAATTGCTTTTGACATTGATTTTTCCGCACGGCACTGACAGTCTCGTCTAGCGTACGGAGGGGAATCTAGGTGGTGGATAGTAATTGCATGGACGTCAGTTACTTAGCGTTACGTTACTCTTCCAAGGAATCTAAGGAAGGCGATGCGTAACAGGTCATACGCAGTAGTTTGCTTGTTCTATGCATATTTTCCTTATTGTTTCTTCTTGATATACATTGCATATTTTAGTCTAATTCTTGTATATTTTTCGGTAGATGCAATGGCTACTTGAAATATGTAGAATACTTGGCTAGAACTATATTACTTTAGCCATATAAATGAGTCTTAGCCAAAATAATGGAGTTACTACTGTGAATTATTTTATTCTTCTGTAGATACGATGACTATTTATTCTAACCGTGCATTTTTTCTTTTTTGGGTCATATTTGAAAAGAACTTGGCTTAAACTCCATTATTTTTAGCTCAATAAAGCAACTTAGCTAAAATCTGGAGTTTCAACTGCATATTTCCTTTTATTTCTTATTTAGATTCAATGACTATTTGTTCTAACAATATATTTCTTCTTCGAGTCAATGTACATTTAAATAACTGCTAGTCCTAATTTTAGCAGTGGTTGAATAAGTAAAGTTCTGTTTCAAGGGCACTATATATTTCTTTCTTGAATTCTTGTGACTTACCATCTCAAAACACCAAACCAGTTCATGTACTTGTAATTCAGATTGGTCACAAACAGGGTTTGCTTTTCCGAGCCCCGATGAAATCGTGATTTCTAAACAAAAGCTGTCTTGCAAAAGGACAAACAGAGGAACCCCCACATCATTAGAAATTAGAAAATGTTAAAAGAATATGAATGCAAAACGTACACAAACTATTTGTTAAAAAATAGTTGCAAGAAACACAGCCCTTTGATTGATAATAATGGTAATAATAAATCAAAAGCTATTTAATTGTGTGAGCATGGAAAGGAGCTCATCAGTGGAAGGGCGATGAGCAGGAATGTCTGATAAGCATACGACTGCTATTTTAAGGGCCATTAGCATCTCATCCTCCTCAATCTCTTCCCCGAGAATACTCTTATCTAATGCTTCTCGAGAATCGCCTGCTTCCTGCAAACGCTGAAGCCAACGCCCTAAACTTGTATCCCCGAACAAGGGATCCGTTGGGTACTTTCCAGTTAATAGAACACCCAATATCACCCCAAAGCTGAATACATCACTCTTATCACTATACCTAATCACAAACACATGCTCCTAATTAACTGGCAGATGAAGATTTTAAAAACAATAATCAAAGTAAGCTAATGTTAACAAATGGATTAGGGAAAACGATACCTGCAGCTCTCAGGAGGAGCATAGCTTGATGGTGCAACTGGGAGATTGACAATTTTGGCCAAACCGCAATCTGCTAACCTAGGCTCAAACTCAGCATCTAACATTACATTTGTGGGCTTGAGATTGCGATGCAAGATTCTGGGGTTACAAGAAAAGTGAAGATACTGAAGACCCTTCACAATCCCAACAGCAATTCGGAGTCTTACTTCCCAGCTAAGCTGCAGCTGGTTTTCCCTAACTTTGTTCATTGCATCTTCAAGACTCCCATTAGCCATATAATCATACACTAAGAAAAAACTATTTGATTCCCGGATGTAAGCCCTTAAACTCATCAAATTCCTGTGCCTCAAACTAGCAATCACTTCAACTTCCTGCTGTATTCTTCTCTTCAAAGACTTGCTTTGTAACTCAAAGGGTTCCAGCCTCTTGACTGCAACAGTAAGGCCATTGTCAAGAACAGTCCTGTAGTATCTACTTGACCCAAGCAAATGGGTGTCATTAGCAATTAGAGCTGATTGCAGAGTCTTGGCTGGAATTTTAGGAGAGAATACAACTGGGCCTTTGAGAATTGGGGGTTTGTTCAAGTAACGAATAAAGCTCCGAACAAGCCAAGCAAAGAGGAGTGCACAAATCAATCCAGTTAACATCCCAAACAGAATACTCAGAAAAAACCTTTGAGACTGAGGTGGGGTTGTGGAGATTATCATCCTTCTTTGGCACTCCACACACCTCAGTTGCAGCCACAAAACCCCCACTTTGAAACCTGTATAGTAGATAAGGTTTGTCTTCCCCATTGAAAAAAGTTCAAAGCTTTATGATGTCAAGGTAGAGAGGAAATTAATTAGAAGAACACAGGATTTGGTATACTGGAATTAATAAAAAATTGAAGCAGTTTGGGAAATAGTAGCTTTTAGGGCCAAATAGCAAGCACTAAACATTCAACTGACTCAAATGGCGAGAGAACTGCGCATTATGAACAGAGGAAACAATGTGAGAGCATTTTCTTCTTTTTTTTCTCTTTCTCAAGAAAAATGCGTTGCCCTCCAACTTTGCTGAAATGGCTAAGTTTATTCAATAAAAAATAAGGCGTTAGGTTTCAACTTGAGGGATATATACCGGATAGGAGTGGCAGACTGATGTCACGAAATCTTCACATTGAAGAAGAATAGAATCATTTTCAAAGTCCAAATTCCAAATAACAACTTTGCATAAATGACCAACAAGATTATTAGTGAATAAATTCACCTTTTTTTTCTCCACTAAAGAAATCAACAATTTTGCTACAACTTACAGGGAATCCTGATATTTCAGACCTAACCAAGTGACACATGGAGTATTCCTTAACCTTGACATTTGTATATAACTTCTGAGATTTACTGGAAATCAATATGACCCTCACAAAGTGCCAAGAAAAAGAAAAGAAAATAAAATGACACACTATTCAACTGGTCAAGTACTAGTAGTACTACCTCCGTTTCAATTTATGTGAACCTATTGAACTGGGCACGAAGTTTAAGAAAAAATGAAAACTTTTAGAATTTGTGATCTTAAACAAGTCAAAAAGGGACCCATAGTATTTGTGTGGTTATAAAAGCTTCTTATTAAGGATAGAATTGTAATTTTAAACTAAATTGTTACCAAATTTAAAAATGGGTCATTCTTTTTGAAACGGACCAAAAAGGAAATAGGTTCACATAAACTGGAACAAAGAGAGTAGTATTTTTGTTCAAATTCATATAGCAGTACAATAATGGCATGACAGAGAAAATTGTCACGACCCTAATCCACTTAGTCGCAATGACACCTAACGCAACCCGTTAGGTAAGCCAAATAATAGTCAACACAATTCAAATAAAATAATAAGAAATCAATAAGTGAAATAACTGAATTGCATATAATAACCCAAAGATTGGTAGTACAAGTCATGAACCACTAAAACTTAGATTTACAAAGCTGGTATGAAAATAAATACAATATCTGATTGGAATGTACACAAACATAACTCGGATCTAAAACTACCCAGGACAACTGGTAGTTATATCCGGAAAGCATGTACATCTTCAGTGCCAGCTTCCGCCATCCACAACAATTCAGCTCCAAGATCTACATGCAAGGTGTAGAAGTGTAGTATGAGTACAACCGACCCCATATACTCAGCAAGTATCATAACTAACCAAGGCGAGGTAATAGAAGCAAATATTATAAATGATACTCGCTAACCACCTGTACAGTTAATAACTTCAACAAGTACAGAATAATAATATGATCAAGTCACGAATCACCGATAAAACCACCTTGGTGCGCATTATAACTTAACGTACTCTGCTTAATCAACAATCCAACATATAAAGAAGATTGTTTTCCCTCAAAACTGGATAACAACTAAATTTGTAAGTGGTTTTAAGGATACGCGGATTAATTAGATACAAACGATAAATTGTGTTAGATTAGATAGATAAAGGTGTAGTAAATTCAAACCACGTGAGAAGGATGATTCCAGCCTTGGTGAAATTTCCACCCTCGATCTAGACACACGATGGCTAGCACTGATGAGCAAGCATAAGAGCTTTCGATACAGAGAAAATTTACCTTGGTATGCGTGTTACAATGTGTATAATCAATTATCATAACCCCATTTATATAGTAGGGGAATCCTACTCTACGTACAATTCTATAAAAGGTAAAAAAACTTTAACTAATCATCGATCCTTCACATAAGATCCACGACGTGATATCCGGTCGGTCATTGATATTACGGCCTTATGTTGGTCGAGCTTGGTTGCCCGACCACGTTCTCCAAAGTCTCTTGGGATTTGGACCTTTTTTCCAGACTATGGCCTCGATATCCTCGAGGTGGGTGATGAGTCCCCTTGCCTCGATGTCGGTCCCTCATCATCATGTCTCTATCTCGGTTTATCATATCAGAAGTCGGGATGTACCATGAGCTCGGTTTCACCCTTATACAAAGATATAAAAATAAACCAGGTAAACAACAAAGGAGATTTCAAGTAAATATGAAATGCAATAACTAAACCAAACATTGCCAAGTCTTTCCTAAGAGATACCAAAACCGAACCAAATCACTAATCAGCTTTTTCTAAAGACCACATCAACCAAAGCCCCGTCGGTTTCTTACAATATGTGTATATACCATCAAGAAGGCACATGGGAGGGTGATCTAAGGGAGATGGATCCATATCCAAACGCTTCACGGATAACTCACGTGCTATCACATCACAATTGCATGACGTGGAGACGTGTTATATACACCAATATCTCAGGCCCGCACGGCGTGGTCATATGCAAATAATCACAATTCGCTTAGCGTGGTCACAAGCTCAGTATCACAATCCGTCCAGCGTGGCCACAAGCTCAATATCGCAATTCGCCCAGTGTGGCCACAAGATCAATATCACAATTTGCCTGGCCGGTCGCAGACTCAATATCACAATCCGCTCGGCGTGGTAATATGCTACCATCCAATCCATATCACAGAGAAAAACAGATATACAAGAACATATGTACATGACCAATGACCCGGTATAAGTGACATGCTAAGGTGTATGTGTAACGACCCGACCGTCATTTTGCTTTCTAGAATCTCGTTCCCTTAAATGAGACTCCACGTATGTGCTTTTACTGTTTTATAATTTGCGGGGATGGTTAGTTCTGGATCTGAAAGGGTTCAGGTTGAAGCCAGAACACTTGGTTCCTTGGTTTGGGTTTAAAAGGCGACTTTGGTCAATATTTTGAGTAAACGACCTTGAAATAGGGATTTGACAGTTCCAATAGATTCGTGTGATGATTTTTGACTTGGGATTATGTTCGGATCGGGTTTTGGATGACCCGAGTACGTTTCGGCGCTAAATATTGATAGTTGGCACCTTGAAGTTTTTAATGTTCTTAAAATCTGGGGTGGAGTAGGTTTTGGTGTTATCAAGGTCCGTTTGGGATTCCGAGCTCGGGAATAGTTCTGTATGGTGATTTAAAACATGCATGCAAAATTTTGTGTCATTTTGAGTAGTTTAAGTACGTTTTGGCACGTTCAGAGTAATTGGAAGAACTTGAAGTTCATAAGTTGATTCGAATTGGTTTGAGGTGTGATTCTTAGTTTTGATGTTATTTTACGCGTTGAGAGGGTTCGAGCTAGTTTGTTTTATAATTTCAAACTTGTTGGTATATTTGGGCAGGGCTTCGGGTGTTAATCAGACTAGGCACGGACAAAGTTTGGACTTAGGAGCAGTAGTTGAAGCACCGGGCTTCTGGTGTAATCGCACCTACGGAGGGCTAGTCGCAGGTGCAATCATGCAAAAGAGAGCCAGCAACCGTAAAAGGGCCCCAGCAAGAGCAGCCCAGTGACCGTAGATGCGAAAGTCCTGGAGGCAAAAAATTTCATTTAAGTTGGACCAAACACCTCTTAATAGGAATTTGTGTTTCTTTGTATATTATCCTCTTAATAACCTTTAAATTGGTTGTTTATAAAGTATCTTCTCTTCTTGTGGAGTGGGTCGAACGCCTTAGCGGTGTAATAGATGCATCTATGGTTTGTGTCATTCGAACCTCGATAGTGCATAGTATATATATTTGTATTTTGGATCGGGCCGTACGACCTCGGCATAATTCGTGTGTAATAATACTTGGAGCCCAATTAAACTTGATATCGTTTCATTGGCCTGAGAGGTTAAATTATTAAATGATGGAAATTGATTTGGGATTTACTATCAGTAAAAAGATTATTTATTTATTTCTTCTTATTGAGTTTTCAGTTTCATTTATATAGCCCATGCTTATTGAGAATTTCAGTATTTTATTGTTAACCTATAGTAAGTGTCGCAGTCGACCCCTCGTCACTACTTATTCGAGGTTAGATTAGATACTTACTCGGTACATGTTGTTTATGTACTCACGCTACACTTCTGCACTAATTATGTAGGATCTGAGGTAGGATCATCTGGTTATCATCCCGGCGCGCACTCCTGACACTACGAGACTTTGCGGTGAGCTGCCTTCCAAGCCCGTTCTGCAGCACCCGAAGTCTTTCTTTTGGTTTTACTTTATGTTTACTTCATTTCAGACGGTAGTTAGTAATTTTGTATATTCTACTAGTATCTCATACACTTATGTCACCAGGTCTTGGAATGTATGCTAGTAGACACGAGATGATTTTTGATTATTTACTTCATATCATTTGCTCTTAAAAATTGTCTATTCCTCATTTTATTGAATTTTTCATTTCTTATTTATTTAATACCTAAAAATCAACTATTTCCAAACTAATAAAGGAAAATAATAACACGATTAGTTCATTGTTGGCTTGCCTAGCGGTAACGTTGCACGGCATCACGGCCTATAGGAGAAATTGGGTCGTGACAACATGGTATCAGAGCACTAGGTTCACGTAGGTCTCACAAATTATGAGTAGGCCTAATACAGTCTTGCAGATCGGTGTAGAGACGTCTATACCTATCTTCGAGAGGCTATAGGGTGTTAGGAAACTACTTTTTCTTCATCTCCTATCGTGCAATTGATGTTATACTAAGTACATTTCTCTTATTCACTAACAGATGGTGAGAAAGCACACAACGGATGTTCCAGACCAGGGAGGAGTTGCTCCCCCTATTGCTAGAGATCGAGGCAGAGGTCGAGGGACGGTTGAGGACGAGGATGTCCCAAGGTTGCTCTAGCTATGCCACCAGCGGATCCAGTTGAGGAACCTATTATTAAAATAGAGCCAGCCCACCGGGATTTCAAGAGGTCATAGGCCGTATGCTACAGTTCATGGATTCTATGACTTAGGCTGGTTTATTTCCAGCAGACCCAGCCATATCTCAAGCGAGAGGGGGAGCACAGACCCTTACTGATCAGGCTCCTGGGCATGGAGCTGGAGTATATCAAACCCCAGGCTCTCTACCCGTTGGTGGGGCCCAACCAGTGGCAGCAGCTATACCAGAGCCCAGACTAACTTCGGCGGTCGAGCCGCAGAAGCTATTGGATAGATGGACTAGGCTACACCGCTCAGTCTTTGGAGGTAAGTGACATGAGGACCCCGAGGAATTTATTGATCGATGTAGGGACAAATTGCACAAAATCAGTATATTAGAGTCCCACGGGCTGGATTTCACTACTTTCCAACAGAGGGTAGGGACTGTAGGTGGTGGAAATCGTATATTCTTGGCACACGAGCAAGTTCTCCTCCCATGACATGGGATCAGTTTACATGCCTTTTATTGGATATGTATATTCCACCCTCTCAGAGGGAAGGGTTTGGGTTTCAGTTCGAGAAGCTCCAGCAGGGTCAGATGTTAGTGACCAACTATGAGGTGAGATTCTTTGAGTTGTCTCACCATGCACTTATGATACATCCTACTGGTGCATAGAGAGTGCGGAGGTTTGTTGCAGGGTTGCACTCTGGTATCCAAGCCACCATGGCACGAGAGGTTGAGATCGGGACTTCTTACGAGCTAATTGTAGAGATATCTCGGAGGATCGAGGGTGTCCGTCAGCAGGGTCGAGAGCAGATTTTGCAAGACAAGCGGTTCTATTATTCTGGAGGGTTTAGTGGTGCTCCATCTGGGGGAAGAGGTCAGTTTGGGAGAGGTCAACCTAGCAGACCCACATATCCAGAAATGCCGCCTCCTCGAGGTGCTTTAGTGCGACCCTATATCAGCACCATGCCAGAGAGTTCCTACTGCCCACCAGCTATTCAAGGTTCCTCTAGTGGGTATTCAGGCCCTTAGGGTCAGACTTCAGGTCAGTAGTCCACCATACTAAGAGGTTGTTTCGAGTGCGGGGATATCAGCCATGTGCGGAGATTCTTCCCCAGGCTTCAGGGCTAGGCAGTACAACAGGGGTTCTCAGCTTGTGATTACAGCACCAGCAGCCGCACCAGCCGTTTGACCACCCAGAGGCAGAGGACAAGTGGGTAGGGGCCGTCCTAGAGGTGGAGGACGTCTAGATGGAGGCCAGTCGGGTGGCGCTCTAGCTAGATTCAATGCTTGTTTACCTAGAAAATGGTATTAACAATTATATTTGATTTGTGGTTCTAAAAATATGTCATTTATTCTAATACTAGTTGTTAGGTAAGAAAACGCTAAGTGTAAGTAATAGAGAAATAATAAGCAAACCAGTATGGTCACAAGACTGGGGACCTCAAACTCGGTAGTATCGGGCCTCGAGGGTAGCCTTTGGCAATTTTTAATGAGCAATAAGTGAATAAAATAAATCCAATAAATCTACAGAGTAATTGTTGAGCACGTTTAGGCAAGAAAAGCAGAGAATGTTCTATTGTATTGAATATTCATGTGTGTTACAAAATGACAGGGGTCCTCTTTATATAGGAGGGGTAGTCCCAACATAGTACATGTCTAATCATGACAAGGAAAAGCTACTGGTACAGTTGTATAATGGCTCAGTATGGACTTGTACTATTCTCGCAGGCCTTGTCAGCTCTAATCACATGCCCTTGGGAATTTCCCGCCTTTCCATGACGGTCATCGATTTTCATACTGCCTCGAGGTATGCGGTGATGAGTCCTCGATATGCTCTCTCGAGGGGAGTACTTCGGAGACGAGCCTCAGGCTGTGCTTCGATCTCCTCGAAACAGGGCTTGGGATGTCATAGAGGCTCTAAAATCGGGCTTCCCCAATTTTGGCCATATACAGATAGTCTCCGCGTTTCTTAGAATGAAATGATAAGAAACGATTTGAATTCTTTGACTCTTCGATGTCCCCATCATGACGTCAGTCACGTGAAGTTGGTGATTGTTGTGACAAAAAGGATGTACAAGGTCACGCCCGCACGATTCTCAAAAGGCTATATTTTGAAAAAAATGACAGTTGGCCATCCTTTCACCTTCTCTAATACGCATAACGCACGCCTACAAATACCCTTCATTCCCTGAACCTTTACTTTTCACAATATATTCAGATCTTTAACATCTCTTTCGCTTGCTTCCCTCTTGTGTTCATGTTTGAATCAACTTATTCTTCTTCTTCTGAGATTTTTGCAGCAAGAATGACAAAGACTGTTCCCCAGAAGGGAGAAACCTCTTCACCGTCATGTTTGACTAAGAGCAAAGCACTAGTGCCTCCTCGTATTGAGGAGTGCATCCCAGGACCTTGTGAAACGTCATTTGATTTCAAGGTGGACAAACCTTCTTCGAAACCGGGGCGATGTGAACCCATGTCCCGATACATCAGCCTGGTAACTGCCATTTAGAAAGTGAAGGCTGACTGCTTCTGGGAGGAGGCGGTACAGGTGGATATCCCTTCTCGTGAAGAGGAAATAACAACACATAAAACGGGTTTCCTCGGTCTGTATACATATCCTTTTACCCTAGGTTCGGTAAAACCATATTCTTCATCGATAGATCTTGTAATCCTCGATTTCTGTACGCAATACCGGGTGACACTTGGTCAAATCTATCCATCGTTCTGGTGCATTGTTTATATGATTAGGTATTTTTCAAACATGGTCAAGGTAATTCATTTTACCCTCGACCATCTGATTAGGATGTATAGCCCCTGACTTTATCGAGGGGCCTTGATTAAAGCTTCAACGTCGGGCTTCAAATGTCCTCTTCGCTAGTATCGACGAGGACAAGGACAGAGGGTTGATGAGCCGCTTTGTCTGTGTTAGGACCTAGCATCTGATCCTTGCTGATAGGATTCCATTCCCCGAGGAATGGAATATGAATCGTAAGTGAACATGTTGATTGAGTATTTTCCATTTCTTTTAGACCATCTTCCCTTCGAAGTAACCTCCTTTGATGAAGCAACCATCGAGTAGTATCCTGGCGCGGTCAAGGATCTCCCGGGCTAGGTTCGCAGGCTTGATTCGACCTACCCATATGCTAAGCGCGTGTGGTGCAATCTGGCCAACACCCGATGGGAGCCCAAAAACCATGGTGAGGTTTTACTTCCGGCATACTTGAACTCCCTGAAAAGGATATGCCTCGAATGTATTCTCACCTTTTGTCCTTGAATATTGTGCTTGTGTAGGCCTAGGAGAGGCCTTTTTGATGAGGCAACCCCCGCCCGGGGAAGCAGATACCCCAAAACCCATTGAGGAAAAGAAGAGAAAGGGGAAATCACCGACTGAGTCTTGAAGCCGAAGAAGGCTAAAGTTCACAAGTCTAAGGTCGATTCAGTGATCTTAGCTGAAGAAGTGTCAGAGGGCCTTCAAGCTGAGGGAGAATATCGCCCGCTAGTATTCAGGGGAAGAGGAAGCACGACTGCTTCGAAGATTGCTGAGCTGACAGCTATAGAGCCGAAGGCTTCTGAAAAAAGGTTATCAGTGCTGCCCCACCTCGGTCTGAAGAGATCCTAGAGGGTGGGCCAGATGAAGTCCTTGTGCCGGTCGACAGCCAAAACATTTCCCGAGACGAGGGGCATTCAGAAGCTGAACTCGAGGAGTCAAGTTCTGAAGCTCCCCGCAGGTAGGAGGAGGCCCTGATCGGTCCAGCCGGGGTTGTTAATATAAATGACTCTCCGCCATTCTCTTCTGGGGAGATACGGAATGCCCATAATATGAACACCCCTGATGCAGAGGCATCCTTCGGGGACAAGAATGCGTTCGAGGGATACTCTGTCGGGGTCAAAGAAATCCCCGACCTTAATATCTCGCTCATTTTTTAGGAAGCCGATAAGCTCTGCAAACAGGTAATCTTTCGATGATTATGCCTTCAGTTTCGACCCTTATTTTTCTGATTTCATTTGTTTATGTTTTAAGGCCATAGTGTTTTATAATCAGGCATTCGCTAAGTTCAAGATGAGGTTACCCACTATGAGGAGGAGTGTAGGAGGCTCTTATCAGAGGCGGAGGAGTTTGTAGCTCTTTTTGCCAAAAAGAAGGAGGAACTGCACGACCTTCGAGCATGCTTGGAGATAGCATCTCGAGAACGGGACGATCTCGAAGAGAAGGTAATACAGTCTTCGTATGTTTTTTGTGCTTGTTCAGCATTACCATTTAACGTCTTAACTTGATTTTTGCAGCTTAATCAGAAAGATGACCTAATGCAGGAGAGGCTTAGAGTCAAGGATACTGAGATCCTCGGGATCGAGCGGAGCATGGATGAGACGACCTTCGAGAGAGATACTCTCCGAGAGAAGATTACCTCGGCTGTGCATCAACTTCGAGATGTAAGGGCAGAAAGCAGCAAGTATAAGGATTTCCATTCTGAATCGGCTACCGCACTGTCTAGGCAAAGTCCGAAGCTGACGCACTTATATTCTCATACTGGGAAGATGTTGTTGATGCCAATGATAGGGCCAAGAGGATATCTGAAGAGGCTGAGCTCAAGCTGACTCGAGTCCTTGATCATGCTCGACTAAGATCTCAGAGGCAGGCTCTCAAGAAAGCACATGCAGGGGGCTTCGATCTTTCTACCGAGATTAGAAGAGTGAGGGCCCTAGAAGAGGAAGTGGCAGCTCTGCTTACTTCTGATGATGATTCATCCAGTGGCTCAGAAGATGATAAAGATGAAAACAAACTCCCCGAGGGGGAGGAAGCCGTTGATGACCAGGAGGTCGAGGGCCAAACCGTTGAAGGCACTATTCCTGAAGGTACTTCATCCGATCAAGTGACCCTAATGGTATATTAGGCCTCTATTTGTTTCTCTTTTTGTGTAATGGCTCCAATCATGAGCTTTGTGAATATGTTTTGTGAACATTTATTACATATGAAAGAATCTTTGCTTTTCGTCGCTTCCCATCTTTCCTCTGCTTTTTTGGAATAAATTCTTATGCTTGTCGTCGAGGTTTTGTAAGCTCGATTTTGCCTAATCTAAGTCTTATGATTAGTCCCTGAGTGAGATGACCTCGACCTTCCTATCGAGGGTATGAACTTTTAGGGGTCTTATTAGTTCGGTATTATGGCCTTGGCCTCGATATCGGGGTTATGCCTTTTTAAGGTTTTACAAGTATGGTGTCGCCTCATTGAGGTCTTACAAATTGTCCCTTAGGCTCTTTAGATTGGGTCGATTTGACCTCTAATAAGGTTGTATTTTTCCCCATTTTGGCTAAAGTCGTCGGACTCTTCGATGGCTCGAATAAGAACCTTGATTATAAGTCTTTTTATTGAAGGCTGATTGTTTTGAAGCCTTTTTATTGAAGGTTGATCATTTCGAAGCCTTTTCATTGTTCGGAGCTGATGTTATCGAAGCTTTTCTTATGCCGAGGGTAGCCTGATTAACCGGTTCTTTTTGAAATATTTTCGAAGTATTTGAAGGCCTTTAGTTTTATGGCGGCAGTCGGACGTCTCCGAGCTGCGATAAATTCGGCCGTAGCCTTTTAATATTACAGTAGTCTTTATGTTCGGCCATAACCTTTACTTCCTGGGTGAGATGACCTCGGTGTCTACATCGAGGGTATGCCTTTTTTAGGGGTCTTACAAGTTCGAATGTATAGACTTGGCCATAATATTGGGGTATTCCTTTTTTCTAAGGTCTTCGATTTAGAGTGTGACTTGTTGAGGTCTTATAATTTTATGTCGCCTCATCGAGGGCTTACTAGCTCGAAGTTACCTCATTGAGGTCTTATAGGTTCGATGTCGCCTCATCGAGGGCTTACTAGATCGAAGTTGCCTCATTGTGGTCTTATAAATTTGAGTTTTTGACGGTTTGATGAGCCGACTGTCGATGACGGTCCTCGAGTATTCGAGAGTATTTGGCCCTTGAGATGTTTCATGAGAATAGTAAACTTATTTTGAGGCACAAAGTATTTTGATAAATAAGAATGATTCTTTGAATACTTGGTACATGCATACATGTTTTTTTCCTTCGGGGGCTCGACTATTCTACATGGCCAAGGTTCGTTTGACCGTTTGGTTCATTACAACATTGGTCTATCGAGGCCTTATTTGGAATAACTTGCTTTCTTCGAAAGCGTAACCTCCAAGGGTGATGCCCCCCCAGTATTCGGGGTTGATTGAAAAGAAGCCTTGAATATTTGTTGAGTTTTCCTTAGGTAGCATACAGATGTTGCCTCGTTAAAAACCTTGTCGATAAAACCCATTTGGGATAAAACCATATCTAAGGGGAAAAGAGTGCAACTCACGCTATAAAACCCAAGGTCTTCGAGTTGACGGGTGCCCCGATTTCTCAATCGAACATTTGCAAAAGGTCAGTGTGGAAGATACAAATGAAAAAGGAGAAGATTATACCTTAGCAATAATAGCGTTTGAGCATTGATATATTCCGATTTCTTGGAAGTTTCTCGCCTTCCATGATGCTAAGTTTGTAGGATCCTTTTCCTACTACTCCAAGGACGTGGTACGATCCTTCCCAGCTAGAGCCTGCTTCCCTTCATTTGGGTTTCTAGTGTTGAGGGTGACTTTCCTTAGAACTAAGTACCCGACCCCGAAGTATCGGAGGTTTTTTTTTCTGTTATAGTATCTTTTGATCCTTTGCTTTTGAGCGGTCATTCGTACTAACACGGCTTCGCGCTTTTCATCCAGTAACTCAAGGGCGGTGTTTATGGCCTCGTTGTTTGAGTCCTCAGAGGCGTTCTGGAATCGGGCACTTGGTTCTCCAACCTCGACCGGTATCAATGCCTTGGACCCATATACCAAAGAGAATGGTGTGTCTCTTGTACTTGACTTTGAAGTTGTTCGATATGCCCATAGTACTTCGGATAGCACTTCTCTCCATTTTCCCTTTGCATTCTCTAACCTCTTCTTTAGGTTTTGAATGATAGTTTTGTTTGTGGACTCGGCCTGACCGTTCGCACTTGGGTGGTAGGACGTTGATAGAATCCTTTTGATTTTATGATCCTCGAGGAACTCCGCCACTTTGCTGCCGATGAATTGCTTCCCATTGTTACACGTAATCTCGGAGGGGATCCCGAATCGGCATATAATGTGGTCCCATATGAAGTCGATGACTTCCTTTTCTCTTATCTTCTCGAAGTCCTGCACTTTTACCCATTTTGAGAAGTAGTCAGTCATAAATACGATAAATATAGCTTTACCTGGTGCCGTTGGTAGGGGACCGACAATGTCCATTCCCCATTTCATGAATGGCCATGGGGATAGAACCGAGTGTAGTTGTTCACCGGGTTGATGAATCATCGGTGAAAATCTTTGGCATTTGTCACATCTTCGAACAAATTCCTTGGTGTCTTTTTTCATGCTATCCTAGTAGTATCCTGCTCTGATTACCTTTCGAACCAAGGAGTCGGCTCCGGAGTGGTAGCCACAAGAGCCTTCGTGGATTTCTCGAAACACATAGTCGGTGTCCCCCATTCCCAAACACACTTCTAGTGGCCCGTCGAAGGTCCTTCTGTACAGTGTTCCATTCTCGTCAAGTGAAAATCGGGATGCCTTAGCTCAAAGGGCCCTCGATTCCTTTGGATCCGTGGAGAGCTTTCCATGCTTCAAGTAGCCAATGTACTTGTTCCTCCAATCCTATGTTAGGCTTGTTGAGTTGACTTCGGCATGGACTTCTTCGGTCACTGATTTGGATAGTTGCACAACAATTCCCGGAGTATGTCATCTTCTTCGACAGACGATCCCAATTTTGGGAGTGCATCTGCCTCGCTATTTTGTTCTCGAGGTACGTGGATCAGGGTCCATTATTTGAACCGATGCAACGTAACTTGAAGCTTGTCTAAGTATCTTTGCATCCTATCCTCTCAAACTTCGAAGCTTCCATTCACTTGGTTTACAACTAGAAGAGAGTCGCATTTTTCTTCGATGACCTATGCCCCTAGGCCTTTGGCCAGTTCGAGACGTGCAATCATATCCTCATACTCGGCTTCATTGTTATTCAACTTCGAAGTTTTTATAGATTGTCTAATTGTGACACCCATAGGTTGGTTTAGAACTACGCCAAGACAGGACCCTTTCACGTTCGAGGAACCGTCAGTAAAAAGGGTCCACACCCCCGATGACGTGCCTTCCTTCAACAAGAGTTCTTTTTCTACCTTGGGAACGAGGGCAGGCGTAAAATCAGCCACGAAGTCCGTCAAAATTTGAGACTTGATAGTCGTTCAGGGTTGGTACTCGATGTCGTACCCCCAGAGTTCGATGGCCCATTTGGCCAACCGGACCGATAATTTAGGCTTATGCAAAATGTTTCAAAGAGGGTACGTAGTTAAAACACATATACCATGGCATTGAAAATAAGTTTTCATCTTACGAGATGCACTTATTAATGCAAGAGCTAATTTTTCTAAGTGTGGATACCTGGTTTCAGCATCTCCTAGGGTCCGACTTACGCAATAGATAGGGAATTGCGTACCTTGTTCCTTTTGAAACAACACACCACTTACCGCTACTTTGGACACAGCCAAATATAAGTATAGCGTTTCATCCTCCTTCTGGGTATGGAGCAGGGGTGGGCTCGAGAGATACCGCTTCAATTCTTCCAAGGCGTGTTGGCATTCCGCGGTCCACTCAAAATTGTTTCTTCCTGAGTAGGGAGAAGAAGTGGTGGCTACGATCTGATGACCTCAAGATGAATCGTCTTAGGGCCGCTATACGCCCGGTCAGTCATTGTACCGCTTTCACGTTGTTTACCACAGTGATTTCCTCGATGGCCTGGATTTTGTCGGGATTGATCTCGATTCCCCAGTTCGACACCATGAAGCCCAAAAATTTGCCCGATCAGACTCTGAAGCCGCACTTCTCGAGGTTGAGCTTCATATTGTACCTTTAAGTATGTCAAATGTTTCATGAAAATGGGTCGAATGGTCCTCTGCGCCGAGAGACTTAACTAGCATGTCGTCAATGTAAACTTCCATAGATTTGCCTATTTGATGCTCGAACATATTATTAACTAGGCGTTGATATGTGGCTCCCGCATTTTTTATCCCAAAGGTCATGACATTATAACAATATGTACCATACTTCGTGATGAACGGAGTCTTTTCCTGGTCCCCCGAGTTCATTTAGATTTGATTGTACCTGGAGTAGGCATCGAGAAATGTAAGGATCTCCTGGTCGGCCGTGACATAGATCAAGCAATAGATGTTGGGTAATGGGAATGAGTCCTTACGTCAAGCTTTGTTTAGGTCTATGTAATCCACACACATTCTTAATTAATTTCCTTTTTTGGGACTACTACTACATTAGCTAACCATTCTGGATATTTCAACTCCTTAATGGATCCTACTTTGAGGAGTTTTGTTACCTTATCTTTTATGAATGCATGTTTTACCTCGGGCCGAGGCCTCCTTTTTGCTTCACCGGTTTGAACCTGGGGTTGACACTTAGTCGATGAGTGGTTACTTCCGGTGGGATCCCTGTCATTTCTAGATGGGACCAAGTGAAGAAATCAATGTTATTAATAAGGAATTGAATGAGTTTCTCCTGAGTTCGGGGGTTAATCCCGTTCCCAGGTATACCTTTAGGTCTGGAAGATGCTCGATCAATACGGCCTGTTCAAGTTCTTCGACCGTCGACTTTGTTGCGTCCAATTCTTCGGGGGAAACGAAGGTTCGAGGAGTGATGAGGTCTTCTTCACCATCCTCCATCAACTATTCACAGGTCGCTCGCCCCTCGGGGATCTGCTCGTCATTCGACTTCTCTGAACGGAAGATGTCGATGTTGATGTCATGTCGTGTACCACAAACATCTCCTTTGATGCATGTGGCTCTCCATACACTGTCTTCACACTGTCTTTTGTTGGGAACTTCATAATTTTATGAAGAGTTGATGGCACTGCCCTCATGCTATGTATCCATGGCCTTCCAAGTAAGGCATTGTACCTCATATTACATTCGATGACATGAAACTTGGTATCTTGAATTGTACCAGCCACGTTGATTGGGAGGATGATTTCCCCCTTCATTTTCTCACTTGCCATGTTGAACCCATTGAGGACTCGAGAGGCGGGTATGATCTGATTGAGCAGTCCGAGCGGCTCCACCACTTTCGACCTGATTATGTTGGCCGAATTACCTGGATCCACGAGCACACGTTTAATTTGAACTTTATTCAGAAGGAAAAAATTACCAGAGCATCATTATGAGGCTGAGAGAAGGCCTTGACATATTCTTCACCGAACGTAAGAGCATCCTCGGGTGCACAACTCCGAGTTCACTTTTCCCCGTGACGAGTACTTTTTTCGCTCGAACACGGCCCCCTGAGGGACGTCGACTCCTCCAACGATCATATGAATGATATATTGCGGTTCTTCCTGTTCATTTTTCCTGTTCGCCTCTCTTTCTCGAAATTTATTCTTAGCTCGGTTACTGAGGAACTCTCGAAGGTGCCCTTTGCTGATCAATCAGGCTACTTCTTCTCGAAGCTGTCTACAATCCTCGGTTCTATGACCGTGAATGCCATGGTATTTGCATATTACGTTGGGGTTCCTTTGGGAAGGATCTGACTGCACAGGCTTCGGCCACCTGGTATTCTTGATTTTACCTATGGCTAATACGACACCCGAGTCATCGGTGTTAAAGTTACATTCTGACAATCGGGGCGCCTCCATTAGTCTCGACTGCCTGTCGAACCCGGTCTTTCTCATAAGTCCCCGAGAATTTCTGCCTCGATCCGTCCCTTGATCATTTCGAGGTATGTCCTGTCTCGAAGTGTTTCTTCGATCTCCGACATATGGCTGATATCTCTCCATCTTAGCCTCGACTCTCTTTCTAGATTTTTTGATTCCTTAGCAAATTACCTGCTCGGGTACACTGAACCCGAGGGGGATCCTAATTGGTCTTCCTCGACCCTAATTTTGGATTGGTACCTATTCTAGACGTCCGCCCAAGTTACGGCGGGATGTTCGATCAAATTTTGCTTCACCTGCTTCGAAGCTATCGAGCTTCGTCCGTTCAAGCCCCAAGTGAAGGCCTGTACTGCCCAGTCATCGGAGATGGGTGGTAATTCCGTTCGCTCCATCTGAAAGCGAGATACGAACTCCCTTAACATCTCTTTCTCCCTTTGTTTAATTTTGAAGACATCAGACTTTCTTGTATCAACCTTGATGGCACCAACATGTACCTTCATGAAAGAGTCTTCCAACATGGAGAACAAATCTATTGAGTTCGGGGGTAGGTTGTGATATCACATCACGGCCCCCTTCGATAGAGTTTCTCCAGATTTTTTCAATAAGACAAATTCGATCTCGTCATCCTTCAAGTCATTCTCTTTATACCACAAGTGTAAGTGGTAATATGCTCATTGGGGTCTGTGGTCCCGTTGTTTCAGGATATCAGGCATCCTGAACTTCTTCGAAATGGGCTTCGAAGCCGCACTCGATGGAAATGGTTTCTGCACGAACTTCTTCGAATCTACTCCCTTCAAAATTGGAGGTGCACCCAGAATCTGATCGACTCTCGAGTTATAGGTTTCTAATTTTTTGTCGTTATCTTCTATCTTTTTTTCCCCTAATTCAATAATTTTGGCGAGGTCCTCGAGCATCTTCATAATAGTGGGTCTGCTGATGACCCATTGTTACTCGATCTTTCTGGTGCCTGCTCGACTCGAGGGGTTATTTCTGGTACTGCTATGCTTGGAGTTTTCTGTTGGCTCTGTTGCTGAGCAATAGCCACCTGTTGCGCTTGTAACATCTCAAAAATGACTTGTAGGCTAACTTCTCTTTCTTCCCAAGCTAGAGTTCTCTGCGCTTCGTGTTGGTCACCTTCGCGCACACTTATGTCGGTATCAGAGACTACATCGATATGCACAACATTACGTGAGGCCACATTGACGGTGAGTGGTACTGGTACTACCCCAGGATTTTGTGGTGGTACACCAAAAATTGGGGTTGTTGCATTGTTCTCTCCATGGGACTCAAGGCCATTGTTTTCACATGCGTTTGCTGAGTTAGACATTTCTTACCTGAAATCAAAGATTCTTGGACAAGATAAAGTGTGAAAAATAACTTGTGTTTTCAGAAAACTAGCACCAAAACAATCACTATTATTTTTAGCCACACGGTGGGTGCCAAACTGTTTACCTTGAAAATGGTATTAACAATTATATTTGATTTGTGTTTCTAAACATATGTGATTTATTCTAATACTAGTTGTTAGGTAAGAAAATGCTAAGTGTAAGTAATAGAGAAGTGATAAGCAAACCAGTATGGTCACAAGATTAGGGACCTCGAGCTCGGTAGTATCGGGCCTCGAGGGCAGCCTTTGGCAGTTATTAATGAGAAATAAGTGAATAAAATAAATGCAATAAATGAAGAGTAATAAATCTACATAGTAATTGTTGAGCACGTTTAGGCAAGAAAAGCAGAGAATGTTCTATTGTATTGAATATTCATGTATGTTACAAAATGACAGGTGTCCCCTTTATATAGGAGGGGGAGTCCCAACATAGTACATGTCTAATCATGACAAGGAAAAGCTACTGGTACAGTTGTATAATGGCTCAGTATGGACTTGTACTATTCTTGCAGGCCTTGTCAGCTCTAATCACATGCCCTTGGAAATTTCCCGCCTTTCCATGACGGTCATCGATTTTCATACTGCCTCGAGGTATGCTGTGATGAGTCCTCGATATGCTCTATCTAGGGGAGTACTTCGGAGACGAGCCTCAGGTTGTGCTTCGAGCCCCTCGAAACTGGGCTCAGAATGTCATAGAGGCTCTAAAATTGGACTTCCCCGATTTTGGCAGTATACAATGCTTTTTCGGCCAGACCAGATGCAGTGGCCTTAGATGTCGTGATCACAAGTATTATTTCTATATGCGGTAGGGATGCTTCGATATTGTTTGATCCATGGTCTGCCTATTCATATTTTTCATCTCTGTTTGCTCACTTCCTGGATGTTCCTCGCGAGTCCTTGGGTACTCCTGTTTATGTGTCCACTATAGTGGGCGATTCTGTAGTTGTGGATCGGGCCTATTAGTCATGTATTTTTACATTCTGTGGTTATGAGACAAAAGATGATCTTCTGCTACTTGATATGACCGACTTTAAGGTTATCTTGGGCATGGATTGGTTGTCTCCATATCACGCCATCCTTGATTGCCATGCCATGACTATTACCTTGGCGATGCCAGAGTTGCTTATATTAGAGTGGAAGGGTTTGTCTGTCAACACACGTAGCCGGATCATCTATTTTATGAAGGCTCGACACATGGTCAAGAAGGTTTATCTGGCTTATCTAGCTTGTGTTCGAGATACTACTAGTGAGACTCCGGCGATTGATTCAGTTCCCATGGTCCGGGAGTTCTCCAATGTGTTTCCTTATAACCTTCCAGGCATGCCACAAGATCGTGATATCACTTTCTGTATTTATTTGGCTCTAGGCACCCAGACTATCTCTTTCGCACCGTACCACATAGCTCTGAAAGAGTTGAAGGAATTGAAGGAACAACTTGAGGAGTTGCTAGCTAAGGGGTTCGTCAGACCGAGTGTATCGCATTGGGGTGCACCGGTGTTATTTGAAGAAGAAAGATGGGACTATGAGAATGTGTATTGATCAGTTGAAGATTCAAGATTCGAATGTTCCTAAGACTTCCTTCTAGACTAGATATGTCCATTATGAGTTTCTAGTGATGTCCTTTGGTTTGACTAACACCCCAGCGGAGTTTATGGATTGATGAATAGGGTGTTGCGGACATATATTTATTCGTTTGTCATTGTCTTCATTGATGACATTTTGATCTACTCACATAGTATGGAGGATCAAGAGCAACACTTGAGAGTGGTGCTTCAAACCTTGCGGGAACAGAAGCTTTATGCTAAGTTCTCCAAGTGTGAGTTCTGGTTGAATTATGTGGCATTCTTGGGGCATGTTGTATCCAACGAGGGTATTAAGGTGGATGCCAAGAAGATCGAGGCAATTCTGGGTTGACCTCGTCCTACTACGGCGACTGATATCAGGAGCTTCTTGGGGTTAGCAGGTTATTATCGTCGGTTTGTCGAGGGCTTCTCATCCATTGTAGAACCTTTGACTAGATTGATGCAGAAGGGTGATTCGTTCTGATGGTCCGATGATTGTGAGGTGAGATTTTAGAAGCTCAAGACCTCATTGACCTCAGCACCGGTGTTAGTGTTGCCTTACGATTTAGGGATGTATAATGTGTATTCTGATGCTTCACGCGTTGGGTTGGGTTGTGTATTGATGCAGGAGGGGCAAGTTATTTCATATGCTTCACATCAGCTGAAGCCCCATAAGAAGAATTAACATGTACATGATTTGGAGTTGGTCGCGATTGTTCATGCTCTTAAGATCTGGAGGCATTATGTTTATGGGGTGTCCTGTGAGGTTTACACAGATCATCGCAGCTTGCAGCATTTGCTCAAGCAAAGGGACCTCAATTTGAGGCAGCGCAGGTGGCTTGAGTTACTAAAGGACTATGATATTACCATTATTTATCATCCAGTCAAGGCAAATGTAGTTGCGGATTCCTTGAGTAGAAGGCGGAGAGTATGGGTAGTTTGGCATTCATTTCACCAGAGGAGAGACCACTAGCTTTGGACAGTCAGTCCTTGGCCAACATAATTGTGAGGTTGGATATTTCAGAGCCCAGCTGAGTTCTTGCATGTGCCGTTACTCAGTCTTCACTATTCGAGCAGATCAAGGCTCGCATGTTTGATGATCCGCACTTGTTGGTTCTTAGAGAGACGGTACTGCAGGGTGGTGCCAAGGAGGCTACTATCGGTGAGGATGGTGGTCTTCGACCCCAGGGTCGCCTATGTGTTCCTAATGTTAACGGCTTGAGGGAGAAGATCCTAGATGATCCACACAGTTCTCGGCACTCTATTCATCCAGGTGCTACAAAGATGTAACGCGACCTGAGGCAGCATTATTGGTGATGGAGGATGAAGAAGGACATAGTTGAGTATGTTTCGAGATGCCTAAATTGCCAGCAGGTTAAGTATGAGCACCGGAGGTCAGGTGTCCTACTCCAGCATATGATCATACCTGAGTGGAAATGGGAGTGCACTACTATGGTCTTCGTAGTTGGGTTGTCGCGGACCTTGTTGAAGTTTGATGCAGTTTGGGTTATTATCGACATGTTAACCAAATCGGCACACTTCATTCCGTTTGTGACTACGTATTCTTCAGAGAGATGGCCCAGATTAATATTCAGGAGATTGTTCGGTTGCATGGTGTGCATGTTTCCATCATATCATATAGAGGCCCTCAGTTTACTTCGCATTTCTGGAGAGCAGTACAGAGTGAGATAGGGACCCGTGTAGAGCTCAGCATGGCCTTTCATCGCAAACCGTAGGGCAGTCAGAGCGGACAGTTCATATCTTAGAGGACATGCTCATAGCATGTGTGATTGGCTTCAGAGGGAAGTGGGATCGATTCTTGACTTTAGCCGAATTTGCATACAACAACAGTTATCAGTCCAACGTCGAGATGGCTCCATTTGAGTCTTTATATGGTCGGCGATATTGTTCTTCCTAAGTTATATGTTACTGATTTGGTGAAGGATTCTTTGGAAAAGGTAAAGTTGATTTATGAGCTACTTCGCATAGCATATTTCAGTCTGAAGAGTTACGCGGATCAAAAGGCGCGTGATTTATCATTTATGGTGGGCGAGAAAGTTCTCTTGAAAGTCTCACCGATGAAGGCAATCATTAGGTTTAGGAATAAGGGAAAGTTGAGCCCAAGGTTTATAGGTCCATTTGAGGTGTGGAGACGAGTTGGGGAGGTTGCTTATGAGCTTGCTTTGCCTCCTAGTCTATCGGTAGTTCATCTGATTTTCCACGTATCTATGCTCCGGAGGTATCATGCCGACAGGTCGCATGTGTTAGACTTTAGAACGGTTCATCTAGATGAGAGCCTGGGTTATCAGGAGGAGTCAGTTGCCATTGTTGACAAGCAGGTTCCCCAGTTGAGGTGCAAGAAGATTTCTACGGTAAAGGTTTAGTGTAGAGGCCAACCAGTCGAGGAGACGAATTGGGAGGCTGAGGAGGACATGCGGAGAAGATATCCACACTTATTCGGCACTCCAGGTATGATTCTAGACCTGTTCGAGGACGAACATTTGTTTAAGAGGTGGAGAATGTAATGACCTGATCGGTTGTTTTGCTTTCTAGAACCTCGTTCCCCTAAATGAGACTCCCCGTATGTGCTTTTACTGTTTCATGACTTGTGGGGGTGGTTAGTTTGAGATCTGGAAGGGTTCGAGTTGAAATAGGAACACTTGGTTCCTTAGTTTGGCTTCAAAAGTCTAAGTTATACTTTGGTGAACATATTGAGTAAACGACCTCGAAACTGGGGTTGGACAGTTCCAATAAGTTTGTATGATGATTTTGTAATTGGGCGTATGTTCGGATCAGGTTTTGGATGACTCAGGAGCATTTCGGCGCTAAATATTGATAGTTGGCACCTTAAAGGTTTTTAAAGTTCTTTAAATTTGGTTTGGAGTAGGTTTTGGTGTTATCAAGGTCCATTTGGGATTCTGAGCCCGACAAAGTTTTGTATGGTGATTTAAGACTTGCACGCAAATTTTGGTGTCATTTCGAGTAGTTAAAGTACGTTTCGGCGTGTTCGGAGTAAATTGAAAGAACTTGAAGTTCATAAGTTGATTCGAATTGGTTTGGGGTCTGATTCTTAGTTTTGATGTTTTTTTAAACGTTTCGAGGGTTCGAGCGAGTATGTTTTATGATTTCAAACTTGTTGGTATGTTCAGGCGAAGCCCCGGGGTCCTCGACTGTTAATCGGACTAGGCACGGACCGAGTTTGGACTTAGGAGCAGCAGCTGAAGCACCAGGCTTCTGGTGTAATCGCACCTGCGGAGAGGTACCCGCAGGTGCGAGCTCACAGAAGTGATCCAGAAGCTGCAGAGATGGCCTAGCACGAGCAGCCCAGTGACTGCAGATGCGGAAGTCTTGGAGGCAGAAACCTTCATTTAAGCCGGGACTTAAGCAGTTTGGATTCATTTATCTCATTCCTTGGGCGATTTTTGGATCTCTTTAAGAGAGGTTTTCACATAACACTTTGAGGTAAATAATTTCTACACGGTGTGAGTTAAATACATAGATTATGGGTAGATTTAACATGTAAAATTTGTGAAATCATGGGTTTAGATTAAAAACCTAGTTTTTCATAAAAATGGGATTTAACCACGAAAATGGTTTTGGAATTTAGTAAAAATTATATATCTTCGAAAATTTTTGAAATCCGGGCACGTGGGCCCGAGGATGAATTTTAGGGATTCTTCAATTGGGGTTGGGTAATAACTCTAATAGTTAGAATATGAACTTTTAAACATGTATTGATTAATTTATATAACATCTGACTAGTTTTGGATTGTCTGGCACCGAGTTAAGGCTTAGGACGAACATGTGACTGGAAAGTGTGCTTTGAGACGAGGTAAGTCTCTTTTCTAACCTTTGTAAGAGGGAATTTATCCCATATATGATTTGAATTAATATGTGCTTCTAATTGTGGAGGGATACGTACGCACGAGGTAACGAGAGTCCGTGTGTAGCTACTAATTATGTTTATGTCCGGGTAGTTTAGGACCTAAATCATGATATACTTGTGATGTTTGCAGCCTACTTGTTAATTTAAGTGCTTAAATTATATTAGAACTTGATAAAGGAATTATAAAAGATCGAATTTCATTTACTTGAGTTTTGACGAGTTACTTGACCGTTAATAGGAATTTGTGCTTCTTTGTATATTAGCCTCTTAATAACCTTTAAATCAGTTGTTTATAAAGTATTTTCTCTTCTTGTGGAGCGGGTCAAACGCCTCGGCAGTAGAATACATTCATCTATGGTTCGTGTCGTTCGACCCTCGGCAGTGCACAATATATATATATATATATATATATATATATATATTTGTATTTTGGATCGGGTCGTACGACCTCGGCATAATTCGTGCGTAATAATACTTGGAGCCTAATTATACTTGATATCGTCTCATTAGCTTGAGAGGTTAAATTGTTAAAAGATGGAAATTGATTTGGGATTTACTATCAGTAAAATAATTGTTTCTTTATTTCTTGTTATTGAGTTTTCAGTTTCATTTATATAGCCCATGCTTATTTAGAATTTCAGTAATTTATTAATAACCCATAGTAAGTGTCGCAGTCGACCCCTCGTCACTACTTCTTCGAGGTTATACTAGATACTTACTGGGTACATGTTGTTTATGTACTCACGCTACACTGCAGCACTAATCCTGCAGGATCTGAGGAAGGTGCATCTGGTTATCATCCTCGCGCACACTCCTGACACTACGAGACTTTATGGTGAGCTGTCTTTCGAGCCCATTCTGCAGCACCCAAAGTCTTTATTTTGCTTTTACTTTTTGTCTACTTCATTCAGACAGATTTGTATATTCTACTAGTGGCTTATACACTGGTGACACCAGGTCTTGGAAAGTATGCTAGTAGACACTGGATGATTTTATATTATTTACTTCATCTCATTTGCTCTTAAATTGTCTATTCCTCATTTTATTTAATCTTTCATTTCTTATTTATTTAATACCTAAAAATTAACTATTTCCAAATTGTTAAAAGAAAATAATCACACGGTTAGTTCATTGTTGGCTTTCCTAGCGGCAATGTTGGGCGCCATCACGGCCTATAGGAGAAATTGGGCCGTGACAGTATGCATGTGCAAAGTGTGCTATCATAGCTCAAATCAGGAAAATACATCATGAAAGTGGAAATTATCAAGTTCAATCAGGAGATAAACCTCTATGTAACCTCAAACATGGCTCAAATAACTCACAACAGGGGTACAAACATAAGAACCATCACATCAAGAAGCTTAGCAATCAATCCGCATATCATAGCCTAAACACTATCCTGAGCATGAAAAATACCCTGATGCATGCACATGGTCTCAGCCCCACATATATGTGCCACCCATAGCACGTAGCTCACAAATAACTCAGGCAACTAGTGCCTCAATTGAGTTTAGGTAATATATTTACCTCAAGCAAGCCAAATCGAACCAAACCACTAGTAAGCTTTTTCCAAAGTCCACATCAACTAGAAACCCGTCAGTTTCACAATCCACGTGTACACCATCAAGAAGGCATATGAGAGGGTGACCCTAGGGGATGGATCCATATCCATACACTATATTGACAACTCACATGCTATCATATCACAATCGCATGGCTTGATCTCGTGCTATATGCATCAATATCTCGGATCCGCACAACATGGTCATGTGCTAATAATCACAATCCGTCTGGCGTGGTCACATGCTCAATATCAATATGCTCAGTGTGGTCACATGATCAATATCACAATCCTCCCGACGTGGTCATAGGCTCAATATTACAATCCGTCCAGCATGATCACAGGCTCAATATCATAATCCGCCCGGCATGGTCATAGGCTACCAGTCCAATCCATATCACACAGAAAAACAGACATACAAGAATACATGTACATGACCAATGAACATCAAATTTCATACTTCTAGAATGGTATAAATGACATGCTAAGGTGTATGCATGCAAAGTGTTCTATCATAACTTAAATGAGGCAAATACATCCCGAAAGTGACAATTATTAGGTTCAATCTGGAGATTAACCTCTATATAACCTCAAACATGCTCAAATAGCTCACAACAAAGGTACAAATATAAGGACCATCACAACATGAAACTTAGCAATCAATCCAAGGTATATCATAGCTTAAACACTACCCCGATCATGAAAAATACCCTGGTGCACGCACATGGTCTCAACCCCACATATATGCGCCACCCATAGCACGTAGCTATCATAAATAACACAGGCAACTAGTGCCTCAAATGAGTTTAAGTAAGAAACTTACCTCAAGCAAGCCAAATCGATACTCTAGAAGCGTCATCCCACACGAATCAATCTCTGAACGGCTCGAAACTAACCAAAAGCAACTCAAAATCATCAAATAAAGCCATAGAAAAAAAAACCAAATGATAAAGGTCGAACATTTAATCAAGTACAAATCAAACAAAAGGTCAACCCACGACTGTACCCAGGAATCCGAAAAAACTCATAAATTTCGTCAATCCATTCCAATACGAGTCCAACCATACTAGTTTCACTTAAATCCGACTTCGAGTTGATATACAAATCTGAAATGTTCACTTTAAAAAACGTTTTTGAAAAAAGCCCCATTTTTATTTTAGATTCATCACTCAAATGACAAAATCAAAGATGGAATCATGTAAATTAATCAAATCCGAGTCAAAAATATTTATCCCAATCCAACTGGTGAAAATACCCTCCAAAATCGCCCAAATCCAAGCTCCCAAACTCAAAATATGAGTAATATAACTCAACCCTCGAATATATAGAATATTCCTGGGGATATTGCATCTGCCACTAAATAAATGCATATGCGGCCACGACCCTGCTTCTGCATGACACCTCACCTCAGCCCCCTGTCGCTTCTGAGACAACAAATGCGCTTATGCGCTCAAGGAAACACTCTTGCGAACGCACAAATGCACCCAGGACTCCGCATCTGCGTACATCCCAAACTCCAGCCTTCTTCGTAAGTGCTTCAATACAAGTGCTTATGCGACCACCGCATATGTGCAAAACATCCGCGGATGCGCAACACTAGAAACATGCCTGCCAAAACACTCCTAAATGATCCGAAATCAATTTGAAATATACCTGAGTCCCTCGGGACCCCGTCCATTCATGCCAACAATTCACAAAATAAAACACAGACCTACTCGAAGCCTCAAATCACACAAAATAACATCAAACCATGAATCGTACCTCAATTCAAGTTTAATGAACTATTTCGAATTTCCAAATTCCAAACTTATGTCGAACATGTCTAAACAACTCAGAATCACCCCAAATTTTATACTCAAGTTCCTAATGACATAACGAACCTATTCCAACTCCCGGAACAACAATCCAAACCCGATAACATTTAAGTCATCTCTCGGTCAAACTTACGAACTTTCCAATCCTTCAAATAGCCAACATTTGCCAATTTGATCCAAAACCTTCTAGAAACATTCAAATGCAAATCCGAGCGTACGCCTAAGTCCAAAATCTCCATCCAAACCTATCGGAACAATAAAAACTCTGAGAAAACCGAGGTCAAATTTGCGAAAGTCAAACTTGGTCAACTATTCCAACTTACAGCTTCTAAAATTAGAATCATTCTTCCAAATCAATCCCGAACCACTCGAAAATCAAAACCTTCAATAAGGGTGTAATCCACGCTGGCCTATGTTTAGTTAGTGATAGAGAAACTTTTTTTGTTTTTAGTTTTTTGTATTTGTTTATACTATGCTTCCGCTATTTATAGAAAATGTTTATTTGAGCAAAGAAAATGTTTTTTCACGTTAAAAACTTCTTCTTCTTTTTCTACCCGTACTTGGTGTAGGAAACAAAATTTATCATGTGTTGAAACTCCTCATATGGATAGAACACATAGATCTGCTCGTGACAAGAGTGGGTTGCTCAGAAGGTCAATATTCTCCACCTACAACCCTAGGGTCATGGGTTCTAGTCACCAAAGGAGCAATAGTTCCAACAAAGGAGAGAATCAATGCGGAGGGGTAAAAAAAAGATCCGCTCGTTGCTTTTTTTTAGCTAAAAGGAAAATAAGAAAGATTTATGTTTACTCTTAAAATTGGATAACAATTAAACTTATATTGTGGTTTTAAGGATGTGATGTCGCTCAACACCAATTGATAAATATGAAGATAAATGATAGAATTAAATTATGAGTAAATCAAACCAGTGTTCAAACAGAACTCAGCCCTCGAGTCGAAATAATCTCGAACTGATAGGTGCAAGAATAGTTAAAAAATAAGACAAGCTGATGAACAATAATGTAAGCGAGAAAGAGAGAATTATATTGCTTTGATATCTGTGAATAATGATGATTAAAAATGATTAGAACTCCCCTTTATATAGTAGAGGAATTCTACTTATGGTACAACTTTAATTACGGAAGGAAATCCCACGATTAGCTAATTAACCATTTCTGATTTGATCCGTTCCGAGATGAACGCCATGATCTTCTACCAATCACGGATATCTTGCATTTCTGTTATTGTGCCATCTCGATCATACTCGATGTCTGTCTCGTTTGGCTCCGATTTCTACTAGCCTCGATCTTGACAAGTATTTCGCTTTTCGCACTTGGTATCTTACCCTCGTGTATTAGTCTGTTCCATTAAGAAGCCATCCTTCGATGCAAATTACTAGTCTCGATCAAATAGTAAAATCAAGTGGGCCCGATTTTAACCGTATACAGATAGTCCCCTCATTTTTTTGGAGTGTAACAACAAGAAATGAATTGATCCTTCGATATTTTTTATCTGTTTTGACCTCGACCTATCATGATGTCATCCCCTTGACGTAAATGGAAGTGACTGAAACATCCCATCAGTACAGTTCCCCAAATCATTAGTGAGTGTCAGTTGGTGGTCGGCCACTAGTTCCTTTGAACAGCCGTCGTAAATCTCATAAATAGGCCCTCTCTTTATTGATTCAAATTTTACTTTCACTTTCTTCCTAATCTTAAAAGTTTTTACTCTTCCTAAGCTCTTTATACAAATCTTCAAGCTACGTCGTTAACCTTTTTCAAACACCAAGTCTTACTACCTTTTTCTTTCTTTGAACGCATACAACAAATGGAAAAAACATCAAAAATGGTACAACAAAAGGAAGGTGCTTCTTTGTCATAGTCGGCCAGTGATAAAACTCCGGTGGAACCGCGCCCTGAGGAGTGTGTTCCCGGCGGGTGCGTCCAAAATTCTGATTTCAAGGTTGAGAGAGCTTCCTCGGTCTTTGGCCGGTGTGAGCTGGTATCGATGTATGTATGCTCGATAACTGAGGGATACCTCGAGCAGTTAAAGAAGGATTGCAACCGGGGGAGTAAAAATGGGGTGATCTCGACCCCCGAAGAGGACATAACTACTCATATGGAAGGGTTTCTAAGTGTTTGCACTTACCCTTTCACACTGGGCCCCCTCGACCCCATCATTGTCAAATTCTGTCATCAATACCAAATAACTTTGGGCCAAATCCATCCTTCCTTTTGGAGAATAGTCATCCTGCTCCATTATTTCTTGAGCAAAGTCGAGGGATGACATTTACCCTCGACCACCTCATTAGACTGTACAGCCCCCATCTCTATCGAGGCGGGTTGATTAAACTCCAACACCGAGCCACTAAGGTTATGTTCTCGAGCATCAATGAGGATGAAGATCGAGGTTGGATGGGAAGGTACGTCGATTAAGAACTTCCGACCGAATCCTAGTAGAGAAGATGCCATTTCCTAAGAAATGGAACATGAAGCGTAAGTACCATCTCCCTGCTAGTTTCCGTTAATTCATTCCTTTGACTTTTCTTATTTATGTCTCCTTTCATGATGCAGCGATTTCTTGGATTCCCCTTGCAATCCCCGGCCTCGAGATCTAGGTTCGGAACCTCGCCTCGACCTCCACTTATGCCGAGCTCTATCGGCGCGATTTGGCAAAAGGCCGATGGGAGGCCAAGAATCATGGTAAGCCCTTCTTTTCATATATTTGATGATTTGATTCAAGTGCTTTTCTTCTATTTATTCAATTTTTCTCGTATACAGGACTGGTAAAAGATGCGGTCATAAGGCCCCCGGCCGGCGAGGAAGAGACTCCGACCCCAGTTTCAAAATCGGTGAAGGATAACAAGAGGTAGAGGACCTCGACCTATAGGGTCACAAAGCCCAGAAAAAGCACTATCGGAAAGTTGAAGATGGACACTGTTGCCCTCCATGCTGATGCACTTCAGCGGATAAGGGAGGAAGAAGAAGAAGACTCCGGTCTGATGGCCCGAGCGAAGAAGACCATCGAGGCCCCGCTGAATCAGTGGTGGCTGTTGAAATCCCGCCTCAAACTGAGGGGGTCTTAGAGAAGGACTCAGGTGAAGTCCCTGAGTCGTCGAATATCGAGGCTAATCCCGCCGAAATGAACAAGTGGTGGTAAGATTTGAAGGTACTGCCTGAGGCCCATCAAACTGAAGAGAGCGCTCCAAGTGACTCACTTGGGGCAATAGTAATCAAAAACTTGCCTACTCTTCCTGCGTTTTCTGAAGAGGCGATCCGGAATGTTCAAGCTTTGAGGACCTTCGAGATAGGCGGAGTCCCCGAAGGGGAGGATCCCTTCCGAGATTGCTTTTTCAGGGTCGAAGATGCTTCCGACCTGAATAACGCATCCAGCCTCTTCGAAGAGGCTCAACAAATCCTGAACTAGGTAAGTCTCAATTCTTTTGTTGATGTTGTATTCCTTTATATCCTGTCTAACTCCCTTTCTTTTCCGTACAGGCTTTTTCCAAGTCCCGGGCTGAACTGAGCCAATGTGAGGCCGACCTCCAAAGGCTTTCGGAGGAGAAGAATTCCCTCAAGCTTCTCTGCGGGAAAAAAGATGAGGAAATCAAAGACCTTCCAGCCGAATTGGCTAAATCTCACAAGGAGCAGACCGATCTGATCGAGCAGGTAATGATACTCTTAAAAGCCCATGGGCTTGATTCGGGAATGGAATCTAACGTTTTAATATCATAGTTGCAGCAAAATATCGAGAGGATCGAGCAGTTACGCAGGGAGTTCAATCAGATGAAGGCAGAGTCATTGGGATGGAAAGAAGGCATGGACCGCTTTTTCTGCGGAAAATGAGGCTGCTCGAGCCCAACTACCATCGGTTGAAAGCCAAATCCAAGGTATTAAGGAGAAAAGCTCAGCTCAGGCAAAGAAGATAGGGGATCTTGAGGCTTGGTTGGCTTTTGAACTTGCTAAGGCCAAATCTGCGGCCGAAATGACAAAGAACGAGATAGAGAAGATTGTGGCTGTCTACCGGGCCGATGCTGAAGCCGCTCAAGTCCAAGCGAAAGAGGCTGTCAAGACTGCTCAAACTCGAGCATAATAGGCGAATAAACTTGCCAAATGACAATCTCAGAGGGAAACCCTCGAGGAGATCCACGCTCGGGGTTTCGAACTTACTGAGGAGATAGCAAAGGCTAAAAAGCTTGAACTCGATGCTAGAGAGTTGGCCTCTTCTGATGACGACGATGATGACGATGATGGCAAAAAAAGTCGGTCCGAATATTGGGAGGACCCCGGTGAAGAAGTTTCCCCCGGGAATAGTCAGGAGACTTTGCAATTTTTCTTTTCTTTTTCCTTTGGTGTAGGACCACGATCGGTCTTTTATAAATACCTTCATATATAAAATATTTCCTTTTTGATCTTTATCTCGACTTTTGCTTTGTGAAGATTCTGACTCGCTTATGCCTTATATAAATTTTAATACATTTCATGCCTTGTAAAAATTTTGACTCATTTATTCCTTGTGAAAATTTTGTTCGTAAATTCGAAACTTAGGAAACTTGATGGAAGTTAAAATATAGTTTTTGTAGTTCAGTGAGTACTTGCTCGAACTCAAAGTAGGAAAACCCTTAGGTTCTAGTTGAGCGAGGATGACTTCTCGAACTCAATAAATATAACGGCCCTTAGGCTCTTGAATTGGGTCGGTATAGCCTCAAAAGAGTGGCTTTTTTCCCTTCTCTGCTTCAAAAGTTAATCATATAAAAAATTGTCATGCCTTAGCATGAAATAAGTCTGTACCTGTTAGGTTTTTCGGGGTTTAGTATTATCGAAACCCTTTGCTTTTTTGTGCCTTAGCACAATTTTGCTTAGTACAAGATTGTTCAATGGTACAAATAGTTTGATACCCCTTGGGATTTTTCAAGGGCTGACGTTTTCGAAACCCATTTGTTATTTTGTCGATGGTAGACTTTTTGACCGGTTAATAAAAGTGTTTGAAGGCTTGTTTTTTTACGGAATTCAGACGTCTCTGAACCGTGTTAGTTTGGTCATAGCCTTGGGGTTTGCCTTTTTGGGGCTTATGTCCCAATTATACTTCGAACTTATTCGAAGTTTCAGTCCCCGAGTGGGGTGGCCTTGGCCTATAAAATCGGCAGTCCCTGAGTACGAGGTTAATTGTTCGAACTTTAGTTTCGATCGGCTCCGAGCTAGTTTCCACAATAGATCATAAGTACGGAATTATAAAGTAGAAATTTCTCTAAGGCATGGAACTCTGGTAAGGAAAAAAAATACTTCTTTCAATAGATCATACATGCGTACATTTTTTGCCACTAGGGCTCGAGTAATCTACATGGACACGGTTCATTCGACCATTTGGCCCTTTACAAAACTTACCTATCGAGACCCTGTTGACACGAAGTATTTTTCTTAAAATCATCCGAGGGTAATGCCCCCCATTATTCGAGGTTGATTGTAAAGAAGCCTCGGACACTTTTGAATTGCTCTAAGTTAGCACGAACAATGGTTGCCTCGTTAAAAACCTTGCCAGAAAAACCCATTTGGGACAAAAACTGGTCGAAGGGAAAAAGAATGCAACGCGTGCTTTCAGACCTAAGGACTTCGTGTTTGGAGAGAAGTTCGATGTCTTCGATCCAACACCTACAACAAGTTAGTATAAAATATAAATGAAAAGGGAGAAAGTCATATCTTTACAACAATATTGTTTGAGGAGTGATTTGTTCCATTTACTTGGAAATTATTCTTCGTTCATCGTGCCAAGTTATAGGATTACTTTCCGGTGATATCGAGGACCTGATACGGTCCTTCCCAATTTGGGTCGAGTTTTCCTTCGTTTGGGTCTCGAGTATCGAGGGTGACTTTTCTCATAACTAAGTCCCCGATTTTAAAATGTCGAAGATTGGTTCTTCGTTTGTAGTACCTTTCGATGCGCTACTTCTGTGCGGCCATTCGAATGAGGGCGGCTTACCATTTTTCATCTAACAATTCGAGGCTTGTATTCATAGCCTCGTACTCTTCCTTTGTATATCGAAACCTGACGTTAGGTTCCCTGACTTCTTCCGGGATCAGAGCTTCGGAACCATAAACTAAAGAGAACGGCGTTGCCCCCGTACACGATTTTGATGTTCTACGATATGCCCAAAGGACCTCGGGCAATATTTCTCTCCATTTTCCATTAGCGTCATTCAATCTCTTCTTTAGGGTTTGAATTATGGTCTTGTTCGTCGATTCGGCCTGACCGTTCCCACTAGGATGATATGGCGTCGACAAGATCCTCTTTATTTTATGGTCTTCGAGAAATTTTGTTACTTTGATGCTGATAAATTTCTTTCCACTGTCGCATACGATCTCGGCAGGCATCCTGAACCGACATATAATGTGGTCCCAAATGAAGTCTATAACTTTTTTTTCTCGGGCTTTCTCGAAGGCTTGTGCTTCAACCCACTTAGAAAATAGTCAGTCATAAATAAAATGGATGTAGTTTTACCTGGTGCCGATGGTAGAGGGCCAATGATATACATTCCCCATTTCATGAACAGCCATGGGGATAGGACTCAATGGAGTTGTTCTCCGGGTTGGTGGATCATCGGCGCATATCTTTGGCACTTGTCGCACTTTCAAACTAATTCCTTAGTATCATTTTCCATAGTAGCCCAATAATATCCCTCTCTGATGACTTTGTGAACCATTGATTCGGCACTGGAATAATTTCCACAAGTGCCCTTGTGAATTTCCCGTAGGACGTAATCAGTGTCCCCGGGACCCAAACATATTGCCAACGATCCATCAAACATCCTTTTATATAGTTTTCCATCTTTGTCCAATGTGAATCGTGCGACCTTCGTTCATAATGTCCTCGATTCCTTAGGATCTTATGGAAGTTTACCATTTTTTAGGTACTCGATATATTTATTCCTCCAATCCCGGTTAGGCTCGTAGAATTTATTTTGGCGTGGCCTTCTTCGATTACTGATTTCGAGAGTTGTAAAACTGTCCCCAAGCTAATTTCGTCGTCTTCGATCAATGACCCTAAATTTTCAAGGGCATTAGCCTCACTATTTTGTTCTCGAGGTACATATCGTAGGGTCCATTCTTTAAACCAATGTAGCGTCACCCGTAGTTTATCCAAGTACCTCTGCATTCGATCTTCTCGAACCTCGAAGGTATTGTTGAGTTATTTTACCACAAGTAGGGAGTCTCATTTGGCCTGGATGACCTCTACTCCCAAGCTTTTAGCTAGTTCGAGACCTGCAATCATGGCCTCATACTCGGCCTCATTGTTAGTCAACTTAGAAGTTTTGATAGATGTATAATTGTATTGCCCGTGGGCGGTTTCAAAACGATGCCTATCCCGGACCCCTTCACATTTGAAGTGTCATACATGAAAAGGGTCCACACCCCCGAAGATGTACCCAATTTTAATAACAGTTCCTTTTCGACCTCGGGTACGAGGGCTGGCGTAAAGTCAGCCACAAAGTCTGCTAAGATCTGAGACTTGATGGTCGTTCGGGATTGATACTTGATATCACACCCACTGATTTTGATGGCCCATTTAGCCAATCGGCCCGAGAGTTCGGGCAGGTTTATGCAAAACATTACGAAGAGGATAAGTCGTCACCACACAAATCGGGTGACATTGAAAATATGGTTTTAACTTCCTAGATGCGCTTATTAGAGCAATCGCTAATTTTTCTAAGTGCGGGTACCGGGTACCGACCTCACCTAAAGTTCGACTAACATAGTAAACAGGATATTGCGTACCTTGCTCCTCCCTAACTACGACCCCACTTACCGCGACTTCCGAGACCGCCAAGTATAAGTAGAGTTGTTCGTCTGCTTTCGGAGTATGGAGCAGTGGTGGGCTCGAGAGGTATCGCTTTAATTCTTCCAATGCTCGTTGGCATTCCGGAGTCCAAGAAAATTTGATTTCCTTCTTGAGCAGTGAGAAGAACCTATGACTTCGATCTGAAGACCTCGAGATGAACCGGCCTAGGGCGGCTATCCGCCCTGTTAATATTTGTACGGCCTTAACGATGTCCACCATTCTGATGTCCTCGATTGCCTTGATTTTATCGGGATTGATCTCGATTCCCCAATTTGACACCATAAAGCCGAGGAACTTGCCTGAACTGACCCCGAATGCACATTTCTCCAGGTTGACTTAACTAGCATATCGTCAATATAGACCTCCATTGATTTACCTATTTAATCTTCGAACATTCAGTTCACTAGGCGTTGGTAAGTAGCACCAGCATTTTTTATCCCAAATGGCATTATATTATAACAATAGGTTCCATACTTAGTGATGAACGAAGTCTTTTCCTGATCCTCCAAGTTCATTTGAATTTGATTGTACCCGGATTAGGCGTCGAGAAAACTAAGGATCTCGTGGTCGGCTGTGGCATCAATTATGCTATCGATATTCAGCAGAGCAAAAGAGTATTTGGGACACGCCTTGTTTAAATCTTTATAGTCTACGCACATTCTAAGTTTTTTCCCTTTTTAGGGACTATGATTACGTTTTCTAACCATTCGGGATACTTTACTTCCCGAATGGATCCTATTTTGAGAAGTTTGGTTACCTTGTCCTTGATGAATGCTTGTTTTACCTCGGACTGGGGCCTGCTCTTTTGCTTTACCATTTTGAATTTCGGGTTTAGGCTCAATCGATTTGTTGTGATCTCCGGTGGGATCCATGTCATATATAAGTGGGACCAAGGAAAACAATCCATATTATCGATAAGAAATTTAATAAGCTTTTCCCTGAGCTAGGGGGTTAGCCCTGTGCCCAGGTATACCTTTCGCTCGGGCAGGTACTTGATCAGTATTGCTTGTTCCATCTCTCTTCGACTGTCGATTTGGTGGTGGAGTAATCCTCGAAGATTATGAAGGATCGAGGAATCCAGTAGTCGTCATCCTCGTCTGTTCCCTGTTTCTCCGACTGAGTCGAGGCTGGTGGTTGTGGTTGCTATTTAGCTTTATGTTTCCCTTTGGCCTCAGATTCCTTAATCTATGAAAGTGCCAATACCGGTATCACTTCATTGACCTCGAACATTTCCTTTGCAGCATGTTGTTCCCCATATACCATTTTTACTTCATGCGGCGTCAGGAATTTCAGCATTTGGTGAAGGGTTGAAGGGACTGCCCTCATATTGTGAATCCATGGTATTTCGAGCAGGCGTTGTATCTCATATCACCCTCGATTACATGGAACTTGGTTTCCTGAATAGTCCCTGCTACGTTTAATGGTAAAATGATTTCACCTTTAGGTGTTTCGCTTGCCATGTTGGAACCATTGAGAACCCGAGATGCGGGTATGATCTGATCTTGTAGGCCGAGCTGCTCCACGACCCTTGATTGAATAATATTGTCCGATATCCCTATATCAATTAAAACATATTTAACCTGAATTTTATTCATAAGGATAGAAATTACCAAAGCGTCATTAGTGGGGTTGGGAGATCCCTTCTGCTTCCTCATGATTGAATGATAAAGCGCCTTCTGGCACATAGTCTCGAGTTTGTTTTTCCCTGGTGATCGATACTTTAGTGCGTTTAAACACGGGCCCATGTGGAATATCGACCCCTCCAACGATCATGTGAATCACGTGTTGTGGTTCTTCCTGCTCGTTTTTTCCTATTTGTGTCCCTGTCTCCGAAATGGATTTTGGCTTGGTCGCTCAAGAACTCTCGAAGGTGACCCTTGTTGAATAGATGGGCTACCTCCTCCCTTAGTTATCTGCAATCGTCGGTTCTGTGACCATGGGTACCATGGTATTTGAATATTTGATTGGGATTTCTTTGGGATGGATCAGTCTGTAGGGGTCTGGGCCATCTAGTATCTTTGATCCTCCACGGCCGACACAATACCCGATGCGTCGATGCTAAAGTTATACTCTGATAACCGAGGTGCTTCTGTGGGATCGACATGTTTATGGAAACCATTTTTGCTCATAAGCCCTCGAGAGATCTGTCCTCGATCATTTTGGATGAGATTGTGTCCTCGCCGTTGTTTCTACAATCTGTGTTGTATGGTTGATATCGGCCTCTGTTCGACCGAGGTTCTTTGTCGATATCCCTCTGTTTTCTGTCGACGGGCTTATTCGGATAAACGAAACCAGAAGGAGTCCCCAATTGATCGTCCTCGACCCTGATCTTTGACTGGTACCGATTATGTACATCGGCCCAGGTTACCGCCGGATATTCAATTAAATTCTACTTCAGTTGACGTGACGCCACCAAACTTCATTCATTCAAACCTTGCATAAAGGCTTGAACAGCCCAATCATATGTGGCTGGTGGTAGTTCCATTCGTTACATCTGGAATCGAGATACGGACTCCACAACATTTCATAGTTTTTTTGTCTCACCTTGAAGAGGTCCAACTTTCTAGTCGCAACCTTTATCTCTCAGGCATGCGCCTTTACAAAAGATTCCGCAAGCATGGAGAAGGAATTAGATGGCATGTTGTGATACCATATCATTTCCCCCTTCGATATAGTTTCTCCAATTTTCTTCAGTAGAACAGATTCGATCTCATCATCTTCTAAATCATTTCCTTTTATAGCGCATGTGTAGGAGGTGACATGCTCATTTGGATCGGTGGTCCCATTGTACTTGGGTGTTTCCGGCATGCTGAATTTCTTCGGAATGGGCTTCAGAGCCGCACTTGGGGGGAACGGCTTCTTCACAAACTTCTTCGAATCCATACCTTTTAAAATTGGTGGTGCCCTCAGTATTTGGTCGACTCGTGAGTTGTATGTCTCTACGTTCTTATCATTTGCCTCGATTTTCTTTTCTCCCAATTCAATTCATTTAGTGGGTTCCTCGAGCATTTTCATAATGGTGGGGCCAGTCCTCGATTCATTAGCGTTCGACCTTTATGACACTGGCTCGGTCCTGTGGACGACTTCTGGTTCGACCCCACTCGGCGTTCGATGTTGATTTTGTAGTTGTGCTATAGTGGCTTGCTAAGCCTCTAACATTTCGAATATCAATTGGAGGCTGACTCCACCATCTCCTCCGCCCTGCGTACCTCGACCACCAGATCTACCTTCCCTGGGTATGCTACCTTCAGGATCAGCGTCCAAATTTGCATTCAGGACGACATGTGAACTGACGTCGACGGGATTTGCAATTGGTACTCCCTCGAGGTCAGCCTGAGGTACCTCGATCCCTGTGGCGGCTATATTGTCATTTTCCCTGTGAAATTCGAGGCCATTGTCACCATGTGTGGGTGTTGTTTGTGAGTTCGACATGTTTTATCCTGAAAAAAAAACACTTACAAGAACAAGTGTAAAGTAGTGTGTGTTATCAGAATCAGTATTAAGCAATCACTATTATCCTTAGCCCCACGATGGGCGCCAAATTGTTTACCCTTAAAATTGGATAACAATTAAACTTATATTGTGGTTTTAAGGATATGTGGTTTCACTCAACACCAACTGATAAATATGAAGATAAATGACAGAATTAAATTATGAGTAGAGCAAACCAGTGGTCAAACGGAACTCAGCCCTCGAGTTGAAATACTCTCGAACAGAAAGGTGCAAGAACAATTAGAAAATAAGACAAGCTGATGAACAATAATGTAAGCGAGAAAGAGAGAATTATATTGCTTTTATCTCTGTGAATAATGATGATTACAAATGATTAGAACTCCCATTTATATAGTAGAGGAATTCTACTTATGTTACAACTCTAATTACGGAAGGAAATTCCACGATTAGCTAATTAACCATTTCTGATTTGATCCGTTCCAAGATTCACGCCATGATCTTCTACCAATCATGGATATCTATCATATCTGTTATTGTGCCATCTCGATCATACTCGATGTTTGTCTCGTTTGGCTCCAATTTCTACTAGCCTCGATCTTGACAGGTATCTCGATTCCGCACTTGGTATCTTACCCTCGTATCTTAGTCTATTCCTTTACGAATACATCCTTCGATGCAAATTACTAGTCTCGATCAAACAATAAAATCGGGTAGGCCCGGTTTTAACCGTATACAGATAGTCCGCTCATTTTTTGGAGTGTAACGACAAGAAATGAATTGAGACTTCGATATTTTTTTTTTTTGACCTCGACCAATCGTGATGTCATCCCCATGAAGTAAGCGATAGAAGTGATCGAAACATCCCATCGATACAGCTCCCCAAATCATTAATGAGTGTCAGTTGGTGGTCGGCCACTAGGGCCTTTTAACCGTCGCTGTAAATCTCATAAATAGGCCCTCTCCTTATTGATTCAAATTTTACTTTCACTTTCTTCCTAATCTTCAAAGGTTTTACTTCTCCTAAGTTCTTTCCTTCTACAAATCTTCAAGCTACACCGTTAACCTTTTTCAAACACCAAGTCTTACTACTTTTTTCTTTCTTTGAACCTATACAACAAATGGCAAAAACATAAAAAATGGTTCCATAAAAGGAAGGTGATAAAACTCTGATGGAACCGCGCCCTGAGGAGTGTGTTCCCGGCATGCGTCCTAAATTCTGATTTCAAGGTTGAGAGAGTTTCATCGGTCTCTGGACGGTGTGAGTCAGTATCGAGGTATATATGCTCGATAACTGAGGGATACCTCGAGAAGTGACTGCAACTAGGGGAGTAAAAAAGTGGTGATCTCGACCCTCAAAGAGGACATAAGTACCCATGTGGAAGGGTTTCTAAGTGTTCACACTGGGCCCCCTTGACCCCGTCATTGTCAACTTCTGTTGTCAACACCAAATAACCCTAGGAAAAATACATCCTTCCTTTTAGAGAACAGTCATCCTGCTCCGTTATTTCTCGAGCAAAGTCGAGGGGATGACCTTCACCCTCGACCACCTCATTAGATTGTACAGCCTCCGTCTCTATCGAGGCGGGTTGATTAAACTCTAGCGCCGAGCCACCAAGGTGATGTTCTCAAGCATCGGCGAGGAAAAATATCGAGGTTGGATGGGAAGGTTCGTTCGAGTAAGGACTTCTGACCTAATCCCACCAGAGAAGATGTCATTTCCTGAGAAATGGAATATGAAGCGTAAGTACCATCTCACTGCTAGTTTTCGTTATTTCATTCCTTTTCCTTTTCTTATTTATGTCTCCTTTCATGATGCATCGACTGCTTGGATGCCCCGTGAAATCCCCAACCTCGAGAGTTGGCTCCGGAACCTCGCCTCGACTTTAACTTATGTAGAGGGCTATTGGCGCAATCTGGCAAAAGGCCGATGGGAGGCCAAGAATCATGGTAAGCCCTTCTTTTCATGTATTTGAAGATTTTATTCAAGTGACGTTCTTCTATTTATTCAATTTTTCTCGTGTGCAGGCCTAGAAAAAGATACGGTCACGAGGCACCCGGCCTCAGTTTCAAAACCGGTGAAGGATAACAAGAGGAAGAAGACCTCGACCTCAGGGTCACAAATCCCAGAAAAAGCACTATCCTAAATATGAAGACGGACATTGTTGACCTCCCTGCTGATGCACTTCAGCGGTTAAGGGAGGAAGAAAAAGAAGAAGACTTCGTTCTGGTAGCCCGAGCGAAGAAGACCATCGAGGCCCCAAAGGCCGCTGAATCGGTGGTGGTTGCTGAAATCCCGCCTCGAACTGAGGGGGTCTTAGAGAAGGACCCGGGCGAAGTCCCCGAGTCGTTGAATATCGAGGCTTCACCCCACCGAAATGAACAAGCGGTGGGTAGATCTGAAGGTACTACCCTAAGGCCCATCAAACTGAAGATAACGCCCCAAGTGACTCACTTGGGGAAATAGTAAACTCTTCCTGCCTTTTCCGAAGAGGTGATCCGGGATGCTCAAGATTTGAGGACCCCCGAGATATGCAGAGTCCCCGAAGGAGAGGATCCCTTCCGATATTGCTTTGTCAGGATCGAAGATGCTTCCGACCTGAATGACGCATCTGCCTCTTCGAAGAGGCTCAATGAATCCTGAACCAGGTAAGTCTCAATTCCTTTGTTGATGTTGTATTCCTCCATCTTGAGTCTAACTCCCTTTCTTTTGCATACAGGCTTTTTCCAAGTCTGAGGCTGAACTGAGCCAATGTGAGGTCGACCTCCAAAGGCTTTCGGGGGAGAAGAATTCCCTCAAGTTTCTCTGCGGGCAAAAAGATGAGGAAATCAAGGACCTCCCAGCCAAATTGGCTAAAGCTCACAAGGAGCAGACCGATCTGATCGAGCAGGTAATGATACTCTTAAAAGCCCATGGGCTTGATTCGGGTATGGAAGCTAACGTTTCAATATCACAGTTGTAGCAAAAGATTGATAGGATCGAGCAGTTCCGCAAGGAGGTCAATCAAATGAAGACGGAGTCCTTGGGGTGGAAAGAAGGCATGGATCGCTTTTCTGCGAAAAAAGGCTGCTCGAGCCCAACAATCATTGGTTGAAATCCAACTCCGAGGCATGAAGGAGAAAAGCTCAGGTTATGCAAAGAAGGTAGAGGAGCTCGAGGCTCGGTTGGCTTCTGAACTTGCTAATGCCAAATCTGCGGCCGAAAAGGCAAAGACCGAGGCAGAGAAGATCGTGGCCATTTACCAGGCCGATGTTGAAGCCACTAAAGTCCAAGATAAGGAGGTTGTCGAGACTGCTCAAAATTGATCGTACTGGGCGCCTGAACTTGGCAAATTCCAATCTCAGAGGGAAACCCTTGAGGAGATCCACGCTCGGGGTTTCGATCTTACCGAGGAGATAGCAAAGGCTAAAGAGCTTGAAGTCGATGCTAGATAGTTGGCCTCTTCTAATAACGACGATGATGACAATGATGGCAGCAAAAGTGGGTTCGAAAATGGGGAGGACCCCGGTGAATAAGTTTTCCCCGAGAATAGTTAGGAGCTTCTGCATTTTTTCTTCTTTTTTTTCTGGTGTAGGACCCCGATCGGTCTTTTGTAAATACCTTCATATATAAAATATCCTTTTAGATCTTTATCTCGAATTTTGCTTTGAGAAGATTCTGACTCGCTTATGCCATATATAAATTTTAATACACTCCATGCCTTGTGGAAATTTGACAACTTGATGGAAGTCAGAATATAGTTTTTGTAGTTGAGTGAGTACTTGCTCGAACTCGAAGTTGAAAACCCTTAGGTTCTAGTTGAGAGAGGATGACTTCTCGAACTCAAAAAATATAACGGCCCTTAGGCTCTTAAATTGGGCCGATATGGCCTCAAAAGAGTGGCTTTTTTCCCTTCTCAGCTTAAAAAGTTAATCATATAAAAATTTATCATGCCTTAGCATGAAATAAGTCTGTACCCATTAGGTTTTTCGGGGTTGTGTTATCGAAACCCTTTTCTTGTTTGTGCCTTAGCACAATTTTGCTTAGCACAAGATTGTTCAAAGGTCCGAACAGTTCGATACCCCTTAGGTTTTTTCGAGGGCTGACGTTTTTGAAATCCATTTGTTATTTTGTCAAGGGTAGCCTTTTTGACAGGTTTATAAAATTATTTAAAGTCCTGTTTTATTTACGGAATTCGGACGTCTCCAAACCATGTTAGTTTGGTCGTAGCCTTGGGATTTGCCTTTTTTGGGCTTATTTCCCGATTATACTTTGAACTTATTCGAAGTTTCAGTCCCGTGGCGTGGATTTGGCCTATAAAATCGAGGATTTCCTTTTTAAGGTCTTATGACCTCGAGGTTTGACAATTCGATCATGTCAACTTTTGGGCGGCAGTCTCCGAGAACAGGGTTAATTCTTCGAACTTTAGTTGCAATCGGCCCTCGAGCCAGTTTCCGCAATAGATCATAAGTACGGAATTGTAAAGTAGAAATTTCTCTAAGGCATGGAATATCTGGTAAGGAAAAAAAATACTTCTTTAAATAGATCATACATGCGTACATGTTTTGCCACTAGGGCTCGAGTAATCTACATGGACACGGTTCATTCAACCGTTTGGCCTTTTACAAAACTTACCTATCGAAACCCTGTTGACACGAAGTATTTTCCTTAAAATCATCTGAGGGTGATGCCCCCCATTATTCGAGGTTGATTGTAAATAAGCCTCGGATACTTTTGAATTGCTCTAAGTTAGCACGAACAATGGTTGCCTCGCTAAAAACCTTTCCGGAAAAATCCATTTGGAACAAAAACTAATCGAACGGAAAAAGAGTGTAACGCATGCTTTCAGACCTAAGGACTTCGTGTTTGGAGAGAACTTCGATATCTTCGATCGAACACCTACAACAAGTTAGTATAAAATATAAATATAAATAGAGAAGGTCATACCTTAACAATAATATCGCTTGAGGAGTGATATGTTCAAATTATTTGGCAATTGTTCGCCGTTCATCGTGCCAAGTTTATAGGATCCCTTTCCGGTGATATCGAGGACCTGATATGGTCCTTCCCAATTTACAAAACTTAGTTTAGATCCATAAATATTATTTTCTTTGTTTCAATTTGGTAGTAATGTTTGTTTTTTGTCTGTTTTCAAAAAGAATAGTAGCTGTCAAAATTTTAGAAACAATTTAACTTAAGTTTTTTTATATTTTTAACGGTAAATATCCAATAATATCCCTAAACTATGGTATATAGCTCACTTTTGTCCTCCGTTAGTAAATTGGGTCAGAAATATCCCCCCGTTAGCAAAATGGGCCACTTATGCCTTCAACCTAACGGCCCTCCACACAAGCCTTCATATCAGCATTTATAGCTTACATGGCATCCACATAAGCTGACATGGAATCCAACATACTACAACATACTATTAAAACAAAACCAAAATAATCCCTACGACATATAACTAAACCAAAATACTACAACAACATACATTCACTTCATCATCCCTACGACAACCAAAGAAAATAATAAAGCCCATGAAACCAAAATGATATTTCTCATCTTCTTCATTTTGACCTCTAAATTACTAGCTTTTTCAGCTTCCACAAGTTGGAATTGCTCTATTTCGTCAAGTTTCATCTTCAAAGTATGTCTTTCAACCGTCATAACATCTTTCATTTCATCAAACAAGTTTTTAGAGCCTCTTTGAACCATCGTAGCTTGTTCCATGAGGTAAACTTTATTCCTCAAATTGTTCCTCTCAACCTTAGCAGCATCAAGTTTAGTTTTTAAATCTTTGATCACCATCACCGCTCGACGAGGGAGCTCTTCGTCAATCCATTCAAAATACCCGCAAGAACTAACCTACACCATATCAAAATTTACCGCAGTTCTAAAAGCAGTTTTTGTACATAAAAAATAAAAATCAAGAATGACCTAACTCGACAAAAGAAGATGAATCACATAAATCGACTAAAAACAAAATAAATTCAATAATAACCTTGGATCTTGGACATTTGTAGAACCTTCTCCCAGCATTGGCGTCTGACCAAGCTGTCAAATATAGCGCAATCAATCCGCAATGACACCTTCTTGCATATTAAATTTCATGTGCATTCATAGATAAATCAGACATTTAGCAGAAATTTGAGCAAAAATTTGGAGATTTGAGCAGAAATTTGAAGGGAAAATGGAAATTTTAAAAATTGGGGAACAATGACAATTAGAGTTTTGGGAATGGGTGAATATCGGTATAAGAAGAGGAAAAATAAGAAGAGAGAATAGCCTATGTGGATGCCATGCCAGCTTATGCGGATACCATGTAAGCTATAATATGAGGCTATGAAGGCTTGTGTAGAGGGTCGTTAGGTTGAAGGCATTAGTGGCCCATCTTGCTAACGGGGGGTAATTTCTGGCCCAGTTTACTAACGGAGGACAAAAGTGAGCTATATACCATAGTTTAAGGATATTATTGGACTTTTTTCGTATTTTTAATGAGAAACTTTTATAACCATACAAATACATATAACTTGTTCAAGATCAGAGGCGAAACCTACGTTGTGTGTTGACGGGTCACAGGACCTTGTTAACCTCAACAAAAATCCTGCATATATATATATATATATATATATATATATATATATATATATATATATATATATATATATATATATATATATATATATATATATATATATATCTGATAAATATCCGTACATATATATAGGACAAAAAGGCAGAGGAGAGAAGTGGTTGCATTGGCCTCTTAAAGTCCCTCCTTCATGTAAAAATAGCACGGGCTAGTCAGTTTTCGGACTGGTCATTCAAAATAGCCAGTGTTTCTGAAGTCAATGAAAAATAGTCATTATTTTGCTGCAACACGAAAAGTTCCAGCATGATATACTGGAGATCTGTGCACCTGTGTATGAATTTCTAGCATATTATGCTGGAACTCCAACACGCGAAAAGTTTCAGCATAATATACTGGAGATTTGAGCACCTATGTATGAACTTCCAGCATATTATTCTTGACCGGTATATTATACTAAAATTCCAGTATATTACGCAGGAAGTCCACTATAATATACTGGAGTTCCAGTATACTTATGTTGGAACTCCAGTATATTATGTTGGAGTATTTTCCGGATTTGAACAGTGTTTTCGTTCAGATTTATCTTTACATTAAAAGTGGCTAAATTTCGATTACTTTTGAAACTTTGACAATTTTTGAATGACCACTTGTAAATCTGGCTATTTTTAAATTTCTCCCCTCCTTCGTGGGTGGCTTGGGTTTAAATCTCATATTCAGCTTTTTTTTTAAAGTTCTTTGGATGACTTGGGTTCCAGTCCCATCTTCGGCTTTTTTTTATTCTTTGAATGCAACGTACTTGCTTTATATTTAATAACAAATTGCTTTATTTTCACTTTGTTCTTTTTCTTTTGAATTCAACTATAGTTTAATTCTTATGCATAATAGTCAACTTGATTCACTTTTTTTTCAAATCACTTCCTTAAAATTAAAAGCTTTAAATTATAAATTATCGCTCCACAAATAGAAAAATAGAAATTCTTCTGCCACAACCTTCTTCATCAATCACTTTAACTCTGATTCAGGAATGAAAACTAAGAGCTTAAGACTCTTCTTCAGTTCTTTTGACTAATAACATACCTTTAATCTTGATTTCTTTAGTAAATTTTTGATAATTTAAAGTTTGTACGCCTTTTTTATCATTGACCCCTTTTTTATTAGAAAAAATAGAAATTTTAAAATACGAAACATGTTTAATCAAACATTTTTTCCTTCTGCTAGCACCTATTTTGCGAAGAACTCTTTCTCTATCCGGTGCTTTCTTTCTTTAGAACTTCTTTTTGTTTATACTTGGATGATAAGTCATCATAATCATAAAATTTTTAAAAGTTGCACACTTAATTTTATCTCTAGCGATTAGCATACGGTTGTTCTTCGGTCGTGCTTAAATCTTGGGTCTGCTTCTGTTCTAGATAACAAATTTCAAAAGTCTATTTATTTTTCTTAAACTTCGTGGGAATTAAAATTTTACCATATAAAATAAGACGGAGGGAATAAACAAAAATGTGTTAGAAAATACTTCTTGTGATTCGATGGGCTCTTAGCAAAGAAAACAAGTACAAATATTGTGGACTTAAGAGGAGGGGGGGAGGAGGGAGGAAAAGGAAAAGATGATTAAAGCGAAATTGATAATTTGATATGCTAACAAAAGAAAAGATAATAACGCGATATTAGTAGTATATTGTACTAGCTAGCTTCTCTGTGTCAGATCGATATCTTTGTCTTATAGCGCCAAGCTTCTTAATAGGCCAAAGTACTTTTTCACTTTTCTCTCCTAACTTGACGTGTTTGGTAAAGCTTTTTTGGGAGAAAAAAATATTTTTGAGAAGAAGCACGAGCAGTTTTTGAGAAACAAAAAAAAAAATCTTCTCAAAAACAAAAACAGAAGCAATTTTAATTTTTCTTCTTACTAAGAATACCCTTAAAAAAATATAGTATATACCAAAATAACCATTAAACCTAATACTAAGGATATTAGCGTATAAATATTTCTTATTATTTTTAAGATAACTTCCTAATATATAGTAACTTTAAGGGTGAATATTTTTTATATTTTGTTGAATAATTTTTAATATATTTTACTTATATTAAAAGAATTAAGTACTTTTAAATTTTATTTTCATAGTTTACTTAAATAAAAAGTGAAAAGATTTATTTATTGCATTAGCAAAGTTTTGAGATTATTTATTTACTTATAATATTAATTATTAAGTAAATTTATTTATATCTTTATTCGTAATTTTATATTTAAAAATATTTTTTGAAAAGCTCGATCAAACACAAATTATTACTTAAAAATATTTTTTCAAAATGATTAGTCAAATATAAATTATTTTTCTTTAATTTTTAAAAAAATATTTTTTAAAATAAGCTGATTTCTCCCGTATCCAAAGAGGATACCAGTGTAACATGTGGGAAAAGTAGAAAGAAAGCAAATAGAGATCTGAGAGAGAGAGAGAGAAAGCATTTACACGTAGGCATACTCTTAGGGGAAATAGCTTAGCTGGTGTCGCTGTCTCGAGACCGAAAGCGAAACACAAACATAGAAAGATGTGCGGACAGACACAGGGATATGATTTTCAAAATTGCTTTTACTTTTATTATGTTGTGTTGTGTACTGGGAAGTCTGGGATTAGTGAAGTTTCCTGCTTTTTCCTTATTTATCTTTTGTTTTTTCCTTTTCCAATGGAATAATTCCGTCCTCTTTGACCTATTGACCTCTCTTTTAAGTTTTAACACAAACAAATAAAGGTGATCTCTCAATCTTATTTCGCTTGCCTTGTTTCTTTTATTTGGATAGCAATTTAATTGGAGAAATTTTATTTCGAGGAGACTCACCCAACAATAGTTGTACGAGGCCATCCTGTTCTTTTGAAAAGTATGTTTGTGGTTCATTTACTGATATAAGGTTTAAATCAGTATTTTAAAAGGTATTTTCGAAGCGAGTCCTGAGGTGAAGCGCATCAAAAATGTCTTGAGGCGAAAGTTTCAAGAGGCGTACGCCCAGCAATTTCAGGCGTACTCCGGGCATTCGGGACGTACAATCAGGCGTTTGAGACGCGTTTTTTTAGTGGGGTATAAACCCCAAAAAAATTCAAATAAAAACAAAATTTGTTGAATAAGTCATTCATAGAATACCCAAATCTCAAAATTCAGCTTGGTAATTACTTAAAAGTTTTAAAAAGGAACTGAAATGTATTAAATATAAAAGTGAAGACCTATTTTATTGATTGAAGCCTCAATTTATGGTCTTTCCAATTCTTTATCTTGTCCGTTAGTCTACTAATATCTTCCAAAAGCAACAAATATTCAATTTCTTTTTACAAATACAAAGAGAACTTAATTGTCCATCGTAGCAGCAAGTTCAAAGTTCAAATCGCAGGTTAATCACCCGTTTTATTTCTCCATGTAGAAAACTTTATTCTTTTCAAATCAAGTTATATATTCTTCATTTTTTTATGTAATTTTACCTGTTTATAAATATTTAATGTAATTATATTATCTTATAAAATATTAAAAATTAATTACATATGAGACTTATGCTTCGTATCTCGGGACTTACGTCTCGCTGAGGCATATATATAACGCTTCACTTTACGTGCATTCCTTTTAAAACACTGATTTAAACAAAGAAGAAAAAGTGAATTGTTGTTGTTGTGGATCCCACCTCATATTTTCAAGAGAAATGGAAGGAAAGAAAAAAGTGAAAGCATGTTCCCTCCTTAATTACTATCTTTGCTCATTGTAATCGACTCAAGCAAGGGACCACCACTTTGTACTATTGATCAATAATCCCAGCGAAGAACATAGCAAGTCTATGGCAAACAACATTCTATACAAACGTAATATATACATTTTCTTAATATATCTGTCATTTTTTTTTCTTTTTTCATTATCATAGTTTGTATCTTTTTTAAATCGTTTTCAGTTACCAAAGTTTTGAAAATGAACCTTGTCTGATTACCAAAAAAATAAACCTTTAGAAGTTATCCATTGATTATACCGTTTGTTAACAAAATGCTCCTTATTTTATAAAATTGTGTACACTAGCATTGAAACTAGAATTATGAACTTTCAGCATTTATATTTTAGTGCTTAAATGGAATGGTGAGCCAAATTTGCATAAAGGACTTCATTCACAAATTACTACTTAAGGCATCACAGGAAATGGTGTTTGATGAATACGATGAAGAAAGTTGGTTTAACCAAAGGAATCAGAATGATTTTAACGTTAATGCAACAGAGAATATGGAGTTTTGACCGGAATTTGACTTTTATGTAGACGATCTTGGAATGGAGTTTTGATAATTCCAACAGTTTCGTATGATGATTTTAGACTTAGGAGTATATCCGAATTGGGATTTGGAAGTCCATAGGTTGATTTAATATTTTTGGAGAATGTTAGAAAGTTGAAGGTTTTGAAGGTTGATAGGTTTGACCGGGAATTGGCTTTATTGATATCGAATTCGGATTTTGTTTAAGGGAGTTGGAATAGGTTTGTTGTGTCATTTGGGACTTGCATGCAAAATTTGAGGTCATTCAAAATTGATTTGTTATAGTCGGCATGAGTTTTGAAAGTTTAAAGTTCATTAGTTTCATTAGGCTTGAATTGAGGTCTGATTCATAGTTTTGATATTGTTTGATGTGATTTGAGACTTCGAATAGATTCATATTGTGTTTTAGGACTTGTTGGTATGTTTGGTTAGGGTCCCGGTGGCCTCCGAGTATATTTCAGGTTTAGATCGAATCAATTATGGACTTGGAGGAATTGTTGAAGGTTGCAGGTTCTGGTGTTTTCGCACCTGCGATGGATGTGTCCGCAGGTGCGACTGAGTGAGCCACATGTGTGATTTTGCTGGCAGACTCTATAACATGTAGAATTTGAGTATTTTTTCTTATTTTTGGATTTGTGGAGCTCGATCTAAGGCAATTTTTGGAGTGCTTTTTTGTTACACCCCGTACTTTCATGTTAGAATATGTCTTAAATGAATCACTATGAGCCGGAGAATTCAAGAACCTTTACAAAGATAATAATGGGTTAAAATAAGTGTTAAGGAAGTATCGTTAGGTTTGGAGGCTAAATGAATCAAAGATATTATAACACATACTTTTGGGGTAAAACTAGGAGTATTTCATATCCTAAGGAGTCCGTTAAGGTATTTGAAACACATAATAGTCGTATGATAAGCCTTGAAGTCAAACAAGTCGTAAAACAAAAGTTGACAAAGGTCATCACAAGTTACATTCATAAATGCACTGAAAATTAGGTCAAATGTAGTAGAGATTTTCTCTCAATATAATAAGAATGGGGTGATCCAACCATGAAATGGAAGGTCTACGAGTGTAGTTTCCAACATATTAAACAGTTCGACCACACGACGTCGGAGCAAAGAGGTATTCGCATTTTTGTGAGACTACACAAACAGCTCCCTTGGGACCCACAAAGTCGATGTAAAACTCAAGCTTGTATTTAGGTCAATTCTAACTCGTTTTAACTCATTTTTATCAACCAAACAGTTACTAAACCTTCCTAGATGCTCTCCAAGATTTCTCTCATGATCCTAGAGTGAATCCAAAGATAAACCATGCAAGTTCGACGTAAAGAATATTGTGGTTACTGTTAACTCCCTTTCCTTCTCGTTGTGATGACTTAGGAAGTGACTTGGTGTTGAAGTAAGTTAAAGAACAAAGGGTTCTTGATATATTTAAGATAAGTTTCATCTTCCCTCATCTAATCTTAATTTTATACAAGTGTTGGGTTGAATTTTGGTGGAGGATTCTTGAAGAAACTAGTAACTAGGAAACTTGAAGTTGAGCTATGTTGTGTGGGCCTGTTTTTACATGATTTAAGATACCATATGAAATTTTAAAGGTATGGATATCATTATGGGGATGAGGAGAAGTGAAGACGAATATTATTGTGCTAAAATATGTTAATTTTGAACTATAAACGACCCTATAAAGTTATGAACATAAGTTGTTCGATAAAATAACTAAAAGAACTTCCCTATAGAATATGAAGTCGATATTGATACCAATCCTTTGTATGATATAGATTATCATCCATAAGAGGTGTGAGAACTTGTGCAACAATTGTAGCTTCATGGATAAGGTTAACGCTATCGTTTCCTTCTTTTGGCATGAGTTTGGTTACAATGAAACGCAAATAAACATCTTATCAAAATGACTCTACTCGTGATTAAGTTCGAGATGTCCTTGACTCTTATTCGTCCCTTGTTAGGAGTAAATTTTATGTTGTAAAGCTTTATCCTTCATATTCATTGTGATCCTTCTTGGGCTGGTGGTGTAGTACATGATGATTGATAGTATATGAAGATAATCAGAGGAGTAATGACCTTACGTCACTCCGACTAGTTTCAGAAATCTATCCTTATAAACCTCATGCATTAGATATTTATCAGTAGGGGATCAAATGACATTCTGTACATATATATGGTATACCTAAGGACATGGCCATGGTACCCTTATCTTACCACCGGTTGGGCAGTTTTGTATCGTTACTCACGACATGTTGGGCAAACATGTATTTACTACCAAGCTACGGTCAGTCAGGTAGTTACCACCGGCTGGTAGTTATGTGTCATTACTTACCACCGATTGGGAAGACACGTATTTACCACCGAGATACGGCCACGCTAGTTACCACCAGTTGGGCAGTTATGTATCATTACTTACCATAGGTTGGTCAGACACGTATTTACCACCGAGCTATGGCAAGCTATGGCCGGTCAGGAAGTTACCATTGATCAGTTGGGCAGTTAGTGTCATCATAATAATGTAGTCAGGACTATGGAATTGTAGATATATGTATATATATGTGAGATTGAACTTATTATACATGTTATGGCCCTTAGCGGCAAGTCAAATGTTACAGATTGGCTCTTATCCCTCTCAATGATAGTAACTTATTGTTATGTTTTGTTTTTGCCTTACATACTCGGTAGATTTTTCGTACTGACATCCCTTTTGCCTGGGGGCGCGGTGTTTCATGCCACGCAGGTATAGATAGACAAGGCGAGGATCCTCCACTGTAGGCTACCTCCGGATATCAACTTTTTGTTGGTGAGCTCCACTTCTTTCTGGAGTATTGTCAAGTTAGGGTTCAATATATGTCATTTTATTTTATGCGAACATTGGGGACCCGATACTTACTTATATACTATGATCATATTTCCATAGAGGCTTTGTAGACCGTATCTTGTGTACAGTTTCAGTTATAACATGTCCGTCCATCATGACGGCCTTGCCGAGCCCCATGTATCTGTGTAAATTCTTTTTGAGTTGGTTATGCGAGTTAAGTTCTAATGTCGTTAGTGGCCTCTAATGGCCCATGACAAGTCTTATAGTAATGAATGATAAAGTACGTGGTGCTCGATTAAGTAGGCACCGGGTGCCAGTCGTGGCCCTCGGGTTTGGGTCATGACATTTTCATCCTAATTGAAGAGGTAAGAAACTCTTGATCACTTTTGATGATAGATATTGATTACCCATTGATTTTTACACCTAATTTATACGAATTTAAGGTGAAATTTGGGGGTTTAGGCTATGTTATTGGAGAGTGAGATTTGATGATTTGAAGGTCGATTTGTGGTTGGAATTGGATGAAATTGGTATGGTTGGACTCGTAATTGAATGGGTGTTCAAAATTTATGAGTTTGACCGGGTTCAGTGGTGCGGTCCCAGGGTTGACTTTATTGGTTGTGCATATTTGATTCAAGACCTTAGCTTTATTATGTGGGATTGTTTCCTATGACTTTTATTGATGGTATTTAGTTGATTTGACTAGATTCGAGTTGCTTGGAGGTCAATTCGTGTGGCAAGGGTTTTGTGGAGTATTGATCTCCGAGGTAAGTAACATTTCTAAACTTGTATTTGAGGGTAATTAACGCTGGGAAACTATGTTATATAATAGGTATTGGGGTGACATACGCTCTAGGTGACGGGTATGTATGTGTACATGAGAATGTTCATAATTAAAGTGACTTTTAGACTATTATGAGATTGTTTTGCTATCATGCCTCGTTATATCCGTGTTTCTAAACATGTATGATTATTTGAGTTCAGATCGATGTTAAAAATAATGTCTAGGTTATGTGCTAGTTGTTTGAGACATAATAGGGCTATACTTGTTCTTTCTGAACTATTTGCCTTAATTGTACATATACTCTCAGTCATGATGCTATATTTGTGTATGATATCTCTATCTCAGTACTTTCTTATTTGTTTCCTCACATGTTGTTGATGCCTCATATGTGTAACACTGTTGAATTGAGTACTAGGAGATGTGGTTAATAGACTTGAGCAGCTGATGACTGAGCTTGGGCAATAGAGTCGATTTGGAATTAATTGTGAGTTAACGCGTACACCAGGATCATATTGGGCTAAATGTTACTGATTTTGGGTGACGCGTGCACCAGGACCCACCATTGGGCTATGTGATTATGATTAGCGCTTGGGCAGGATCCGCCCCTTCAGAGTCTGACATGCCAGCAGTGGCGCATGCACAATGTTATATATACGTGCTTTGGTGACAGGAATTTATGCCAGGCGACCGTACAGTGCTAAGTGTTGCTGTGTGGTTATTTTTGATGGTTTTATTATGTTTTTTTTTTATTTGACATAAATATTTGACATGTAGGCATAGATATGTACTTTCCTCATGCTAACTGGTAAAGGAAATGTTTTGTTGTCTGTGTTGGGCTTTAAAAACTATACTTGGAAATCATGTCTAAATTCCTGAAATGTGAACAAGTTGAACATGATATGAATGAGTTATTTACTTATACTATTTTATTTATAACTTGAGTTGTTATTAGTTATTAATATTAGTCTCTGACTATTACTTCTAAGCTCGTTAGTGCTTTCAGCCCAAGGTTAGGTTTGTTACTTATTGAGTACATGAGGTCGATTGTACTCATACTATACTTTTCACTTCGTGTGCAGATCCAGGTACTTCTGGACGAGGTGATTTTTAGAGTCGTGTTGCTACCAGTTTTTGGGAGACTAAGAGGTAGCTCCTATGTCATCTGCAGTCCTTGAAGTTCTCTTCATTTATTTCTGTTATTACTATTCTACTACTCAGACATTTACATTGTGGATTTGGCCTTGTATTTTGATATTCAGTAGTGCTCATGTACTCGTTGACACCAAATCATTAGGATGGTTATAGAAATATTGTCATTGTTTTCATCAGATATTTCATGATACTTCCACTGTTAAATTTATTAAACCATGTTTATTCAAATTCGTTGTTATTGTGTGATTGTTGGCTTACCTAGAATGTAGCGTTAGGCATCATCCCAGTTCCGGGGGAAGTTGGGTCGTGACAAGTTGGTATCAGAGCACTAGGTTGCTTAGGTCTTATGAGTCATGAGCAAGTCTAGTAGGGTCTTACGGATCAGTACAGAGATGTTTGTACTTATCTTTGAGAGGCTACCAAACTATTAGGAAACTTCACTTTCTTGCATTCTTGTCATGCAGATTTGTTAATTCCGAAGTCTGAGCCTCTATACTTCTATTCTCTCACAAACGGTGAGGACATGATCAGCTGATCAGGCACCATTACCACCAGTCATGGCCGTGAGAGTCCAGGGTCGAGGTAGAGGGCGAGTTGGGGCTCACACTGCAGCGAGGGAAGCACCTGTGGAGCCACCAATTGCTCTAGTGGAGGAGCCGGTACCGGATACTGTTGAGCCAGTAGGACCAACTTAGACACCAGCGGTACCTATTGTGATACCTGTTCTCCAAGAGGTTGTGGCTTAGATTTTGAGTGTGTGCATGGGATTGGCTCAGACGATTTCGACGTCAGTTGCACCAGCTACTTAATAGGCTGGGGGAGGATCCTAGACTCTCGTCGCCCGTACTCCAGAGAAACCATCTCAGGGTTATCAGACCCCAAGGGTGTTACCAGTTTAGCCATTTGTTGTTGCTCGGGTTGAGGTTGGTCCACCTATGACTGATGTAGAGCAGAGGAGGTTGGATCAGTTTATGAGTCTTGATCTGCCAGGGTTCAGCGGAGGGGAGTTAGAGGATGCTCAGGATTTTTTGGATTTGTGTCAATGAAATCTTTGCACCGCGGGTATTTTGGACACCAGTGGAGTTGCATTTACTACTTTTCAGCTGACAGGAGCAGCCAATAGATGGTGGCATGCTTATGAGTTGAACAGTCCAGCTGATGCAGGTCCATTTACGTGGCATGAGTTCTCAGTTCTCTTCTCAGAAAAGTTTGTTCCATTGACTCGTAGAGAGGAGTTTTGTAGGGCGTTTGAGCAACTACATTAGGGATATATGACTGTGACTCAATATGAGATTAGATTCGTGGATCTAGCCCGTCATGCTATATGGTTGGTTCCCATTGATAGGGACACGATCAGGAGGTTCATTAGTGGCCTCAACTATGGTCTATATTATAGTTTGGCTCGAGAGGGCAAGAAAAATGCTAGGTTTGACCAGGCGGTCGAGATTGCTAGGCGCTTGCAGTAGATTTGTAGGCTTGAGAGTGAGGAGTGGAAAAGCAAGAGGCCCCGTGGGTTAGGTAGTTTTAGCAGTGCCTCATCTGGAGGCCAGTCACATCACAGTAGAGGTCGTCCTTTTAGGACTGCCTAGAGGGATAGTCAGGTCCCTCGTGGTTCATCAGCTAGCCACAATTCATATAACACTTGTCCGATTCGGTCATCTTTCAGTGCGTTCATAGTGTAGAGCTCGTACTGTGCTCTATTAGTTTAGGGTTCGTCGGTACTGGGTTCTACCAGTGGTTATACTAGCTCTCGAGGTCTGCTTTAGGCCCCACAATCATTCCATGTTCGAGGTTGTTACGATATTGGAGAGTTGGGGCATGTGAGGAAGAATTTCCCCTGTCATTAAAGAGGTCCACTGCACTAGGGAGGCCAGACTATGACTCTTACACTAGTTTCTACACCACCCGCTCAGCCAGCTCGGGGTGGAGGTCGTGAGGGTCGAGGTCTTCCTAGAGGGGGAGCTCAGTCAGGTGGTGGTCATGCCCGATTCTATGCAATTTCCCGCCAGACCAGAGGCAGTTGCTTCCGATGTTGTGATCACATGTATTGTTTCAGTGTGCCACAGGGATGCTTCAGTATTATTTGACCATGGTTCCACTTATTTATATGTGTCATCATTCTTTGCTTTTTATTTAGATATGCCTCGTGATTACTTAGTTATGCACGTTCATGTATCTATGCCGGTGGGAGATTCTATTATTGCGGACTGCGTATATCAGTCGTGTTTGGTGACTATTGGGGTTATGAGACTAGAGTTGATCTTTTACTGATTAGCATAATTGATTTTTTCATGATTTTAGGAATGGACTGGTTTCCACCATATCACCATATCTTTGATTGTCACGTTAAGATCGTGATGTTGCTGATGTCGGGGGTACCGGGGTTGAAGTGGAAAGGCTCCCTGGATCATGTTCCTAGTAGAGTGATTTCGCATTTGAAGGATCAACAGATGGTTGGAAGGGGTGTTTGGCATACCTGACCTTAGTGAGAGATGTTAGTGTTGATACTCCTACCATTGAGTCAGTTCCGGTAGTGAGAGACTTCCCAGATGTGTTTCCAGCAGACCTGTTAGGAATGTCACCTGATAGGGACATTGATTTTTGTATTGATCTGATGCCAGGCACTCAACCCATCTCTATTTTACTGTATCACATGGCACGTATAGAGTTGAAGGAGTTGAAGGAGAAGTTGTAGGAGCTACTTTATAAGGTTTTCATCAGGCCTAGTGTATCGCCTTGGGGTGCGTCGGTGCTATTTGTAAAGAAGAAGGACGGTATTATGAGGATGTATATTGACTACATGCAGTTGAACAAGGTTACTATTAATAACAAGTACCCACTATTGTTCCTTGATGACTTATTTGATCAGCTTCAGGGTGCTAGAGTGTTCTCGAAGATTGATTTGAGGTCTGGGTATCATCAATTGAAGATCCGAGATTCAGATATTCCAAATACGGCTTTCAAGACCCGCTATGGTTACTATGAGTTTTTGGTAATGTTTTTTGGGCTGACCAATGCCCCAACAACCTTTATGAACTTGATGAACATCGTGTTCCAAGTATATCTTGATTCTTTCGTTATTGTTTGTATTGATGATATATTGGTGTATTCATGCAACTAGGAGGATCATGAGCAGCACCTGAGAATCGTGCTACAGACTTTAAGGGAGAAGAAGTTATATGCTAGATTTTCTAAGTGTGAAATTTGGCTTGATTCAGTGGCATTTTTGGGGAACATGGTTTCCAGTTAGGGGATTAAGGTAGATCCAAAGAAGATTGAGGCAGTTCAGATTTGGCCCAGATCGTCTTCTGCTACTAAGATTCGGAGTTTCGTTGGTTTGTCCAAGTATTATCGCTATTTTGAGGAGAGTTTGTCGTTCATTGTTGCAACTTTGACTAGATTGACCCAAAAGGGTGCCCCATTCAGGTGGTCTGAGGAGTGTGAGATGAGATTTTAGAGGCTCAAGACTACCTTGACTACAACTCCAATTCAATTTTTGCCTTCGAAATCGGGTTTTTATACAAATTATTGTGATGCTTCACGTATTGGCATTGAATGTGTGTTGATGTAGGATGGTAGAGTTATTGCTTATGTTTCGCGTCAGTTGAATCCCCATGAGAAAAACTACAATGTACATGATTTTGAGTTGGCAACCATTATTCACGCATTGAAGATTTAGAGGCACTATCTTTACAGCGTGTCTTGTGAGGTGTTCACATGTCACATAATTTTACAACACTTATTCAAGCAAAAGGATCTAAACGTGAGGTAATAAGGGTTGTTGGAGCTACTAAAGGACTATGATATTACCATTCTTTATCAGCCAGGTAAGGCCAATGTGGTGGTCGATGCTTTGAGCAGGAAGGCTGAGAGTATGGGAGTCTTGATTATATTCCAGTTGGGAAGAGACCGTTAGCATTAGATATTCGGGCTTTTGCCAATTGGTTTGTGAGGTTAGATATTTTGGAGCCTAGTTGGGATCTTGCTTGCGTGATTTCACTTTCTTCTTCTTTCGAGTGCATCAAGATGCAACGGTATGAAGATCACTTGCTTGTCTTGAAGGACATGTTGTAGTACACTAATGCTAAGGAAGTTACTATTGGTGATGATGGGTTATTGAGGATGAAGGTTCGTATCTGTGTTCCAAATGTGGATGGGTTGCGAGAGTTGATACTTGAGGAGGCCCATAGTTTGCGGTATTCCGTTCATCTGGATGCCGCGAAGATGTATCAAGATTTGAGGCAGCACTATTGGTGGCGGAGGATGAAAAAAGATATTGTTTAGTATGTTGTTTGGTAATTGTCAGTATGTGAAGTACGAGCATCAGAGACCCGGTGGTTTGCTTCAGAGTCTTGACATTCCGGAGTGAAAGTGGGAGCGTATCACGATGGATTTTGTAGTTGGACTTCCACAAACCTTGAAGAATATGATGTAGTATGGGTTATTTTGGGCAGACTGTCTAAGTCTGCACACAGTCTGCACACTTCATTCCAGTTTTGACTACCTACTCTTTAGAGCAGCTGGCTCGGATTTACATTCGTGAGATTATTCGCCTTCATGGTGTGCATGTGTCTATTATCTCGGATCGAGGCACTCAATTCACATCGCATATTTGGAGAGCAGTGCAATGAGAGTTGGGCACATAGGTCACATTGGATCAAGGCATTATGTTCACATCTCAGATTTGGAGAGCAGTGTAACAAGAGTTGGGCCCACAGGTAGAGGTGAGTATAACACTTCATCCCTAAACGGACGGGCAGTCCAAGCGCACTATTCAGATCTTGGAGAACATGTTACGCGATTGTGTTATTTATTTCAGAGGTTTTTGGGATTCGTTTCTTTCATGAGCAAAGTTCGCCTCGACAACAACTTTTAATCGAGTATTCGGGTTGCTCCTTATGAGGCCTTAAATGGGAGGAGATGTCAATCTCCTGTTGGTTGTCTGATCCTGGGGAGGCTAGGTTGTTGGGCACTGATTTGGTCTATCATGCCTTGGAAAAGGTGAAGGTGATTCAGGAGCAGCTTCGTACAACACAATCCATGCAAAAGAGTTATGCTAACATGAAGGCTCATGATGTTGCATACATGGTTGGTGAGGAGGTTCTACTCAAAGTTTCACCCATGACGGGTATGGTGAGATTGGGGAAGTTGAGCCCCATGTATATTAATCCTTTTGAGGTGCTTGAGAGGTGGCCTACAGACTTGCCTTGCCACCTAGTCTTCCAGGTGTACACCCAATATTTCATGTTTCGATGCTCCGAAAGTATTATGGTGATTCACCACATGTTTTGGACTTCAACATTGTGCAGTTAGATGGAGATTTGACTTATGATGTGAAGTCGGTGACCATTTTGGACCCGCAGGTTCGAAAGTTGAGTCGAAGAACAAAGTTTCGGTGAAGGTGCATTAGAGAGGTCAACCGATCAAGAAGGCAACATGGGACACCGAGCAGGAGATTGATGACAACTATCTTTAATCCTGATTGCTGAAAGATTTGAGAAGCAGACATCAAATCCAGAAAAACACGACATGCCTCGAGCCATGGAAACCAAAGATTCTACATACCGAGAAGCCATAAGGATCCGGGTAGATATTCACATGGAGGTACAAACCATGAGAAACGAGGATCCATTCATGATCATGCCCATTAGTTACACCATTTCTAAACTTAACTGACGAGATCCGCGTTGAATGCATATAATGTCAGCAACGGCTAGGCGGGAAATTAGGAAAAGGATTATATAAGGGTTAAGAGTATAAATATCCTCCTTTCCCCATTTGTATGGACTCTAATTGGAAATGTCGTATTGCTGATATTATACCTAAATCGTTACACGCTTTCAGCCACATTATGCTACTGGGATTGCTCAAAGATTCATCAATAAAAAGCTCTTTCTTTTCGCTTTATTATTTTCACATCGTTCCGATTCTCATTGTTCTTACTTGCTACTATCAACGAAATTGGACTAAATCAATTGCTAAGGCCCAAATATACAAATTTAATTGATTTAACTTATTAGTCAAATTTTAGGTTAAATAGAAGACAGAGAGACATTTAAATACATTTCCCTTGGTTAAATTACCACTTAGGTTTAGATATACACGGGCTACACAACAAACGATAACCGACAAATGTACACCAAACACCAGCACGCAAGGCGAATGCCCTGAGCCTACCACAAAAACAGAACTCTAAAAACAAAACCCAATAAAACTGATAAGTGAGAAAGCAGCTTTACAACAAAAATACTGCAACCCTTCAATGCATTGACCTCCAAAATCAAGCTTGAAAGACCACCCCTAGCATTATACTTCATATTAAGATTCCAGAAGCGTAGACCCCAGCCATCCTGCCAACCACAACATTCAACATCTCGAGTCCTTTATGCACAAGCTGCAGCGTCCTTCAACGGAGATCCATCACCACAAAATTCACTAAGATAATTACAAAAAACTTATCCCTGGTTTCATTTCAACAAAGGCTACACCTTCAATCTCTGTCCTCATTTGGTATACACTCTCCTGAATATATTAAGCAGTTGTGTCTGACAAGAGACTAAGGACCTCACTGTCATCAAAATTTGAGTCCAATGCAAGATCATAAGGGGTTTTACTTTCCCCGTCCAAAGCATGTGGATCAGCACCCCTGTAGTTAATCCCACGAGGGCAAATGTTAACAGACGGAGAATTGAATTGTTTACTGATATGGTTTACAAAAGGATAAATTTGTAGGGAAAATGCAACTGCCCTCATCAGAAGATTAATTAAGAAATATGACTACCCCCACCCGATGAAACAGTAATGGGGAAACATATACGCATTAGCACAGTATACTACTGATTACCTTGCCAGAAGCAACTTAGCAAATGCAGCTTTGCCTCTTATAACGCTCCAATGAAGTGGTGCCTGACCACTTGAATCTGAAGCATTTATGTTTGCACCATACTGCATAAGAAGCTCTAGCATCCCTAGGTCAGCTGTTTCACAAGCAAGGTGTAGAAGGGAGCACCCATCAAAGTCCCTAATTATATGCCTTTCACTTGGACTTGCAAATTCCATTTTTAAGCAAGTAGAGCTTGGATCAGAGTATGGTTGTTCTTGTAACAGCATTACTTTGGCTAGGGTTAAGGAAGAATTAGATGCGACTTGCTTGTAAATAGCATTAACGTCTGCTTCAGAGCTTACAATAAGGCGATACACAGCTTTCTTATCATTAGCTTGAACAGCCTCCCACATCATTTGTGCTACAGAGTGACTGTCCTTGGTCCGCCGGACAAATGTTTTATCTGCATACTGCGATAATGGAGAAAATATCAAATTAATAACCAGGAAAGTATTGCAAAATTATAAAAGTCAAAATAAAGTCAATTTTATAGGAGAATTGAATATGTTAGGCTAACAAAAAAAAAGGTTAAGACAGCCAATTGCAGGCCTGAATAACCAGCCCACAATAAGCTCAATTCTTCTATCATTTGAGGGCACTTGAGTAATTCGCGCTTAAAAGACATCATTCCCAATCAAACTAGACTATGGATGTGAGAAACAGGTTAGGTTTTTCTTTTTTCGTTTTTTTTTACTATACTTATATGTTTTTTTTCAATTTGGGAAGAGAGAGGCCACAGGTTGAGATTGCTATTTTTTTCCTTCACTAATTCGATTCCTCGGGCCAGTTACCAAGCTCCCAAACATATCAAGAAACTTCATTTCTAAACACATGATATCAATAGAGTTTGCCAACATCAGAATTCCAAGAACAAAAATGGGACAACGGGAATCTTCTTGATGGTGTGACTGCAGTTTTCAAGCTAGCACTCCGATATTCTCAGAGATCTTTGTAGTCTCGCAGTGACATCTTTCTTCATGGTAATAACACTTACGCAACCAAGGATGTCTCTTCTACAAATCTGACTGATATAAAAGTATAAAAATGCTCAATGTCAAAAAAATTCTGAAGGACGACAGTAGACCTTTGCATGGATGAATTTCTCCTTGGTTGAAATGGGATCAGCATGACTTGGCTTGCTGATGTAGAGCTGTTGCAGTTTATCAGATCTGTAGGAGCTTCAGTTTGAAACAGCCAATTTATATCAGAAAGCTGAAGATAAACTTCAGAGGAGAAATGATTGAGGGGGTAACTTACCTGGCAGCACACACGTTAACTTGGAAAGCACCTCTTGCTTGCAGTGACTCCTCCCAGACTGAATTTGCAAAGGTATTCCCCAACGACTGAAATAAAGCTATAACAGAAGGCTCCCATACTTTGACATCAAGTGTCAGTGACCTCACCTGCAAAGAAACGACCACAGCTAAGGAGAAGATGGACAAACCAACTCAATGCACCAATATAAATGTTATAACTGGTCGTTAACTATAGAAAGGCCTATCAACTAGAAACACAAAAATGTTCACAAGGGCTTATACAAAGTAAATGCTCAAAAGATATGTCTTTTCTTAACAACTCCAACTCTGTCAGAAAGAAGAAAACTAACATGCATATCTTTCAAAAGCTAGTCTAAAGTTTCATAATCTACCAGCACATCAGTATCACATGTATCATTAAAGCTACCATCAAGAGGAACACCAGAAATTTCATTTTTCTGACCATTCAACTACAACAACAAAAAACCCAATGGCATCCCACAAGTGGGGTCTGTCCATTCTACTACCTAAAGAATTGCCAATACAGCCACATATATGAGAGCCATAAACCAAGCAGAAAATTCTGAATTCATAATTATTTGCCTCTTGCAAATTACATGGTTGTCAACCTCTAAAACAATCAAAGTAAATGATTTTCAGTAAATAAAAGTAACAGAATAAGAAACAACCTTTTAGGTGATCTTTTACCATTCTACTGCTTAAAGTTCAAAAAGTCTCAACAGACCTTTAGCATGTTAAATACAAGGTAAATCCATGCAATTGCCAGAAGCCACTTTTATGGATTCCAACTTTAACCCTTCTAACTAGAAATAAAAGAAAATGCACAGAAAAGAAATGAATTTTAGATCCCAACAAGAGGCAGTATAGCCAGTGACTAAATATATGTATTAGAAATCTAACATTTACCTTTGATACGTGCACACCAAGATTACGATGAACGCCTGAACATTCAATACAGACAAGAACACCAAGATTTAAAGATGCCCAATCTGGTTCAACGGCACCACAATCAGCGCACTTATCATTCCCACATACTCTACGTAATGTGTCAATTGGCTGTTCAGCTTTTGGTGCAGATCGTAGCTGTTGTGAATTTCTGAAATGGCGCTCATAATGTGCAGAGGTAAGCCTGTCAAATGAATGGTCTTCAACTGCAGGCGGGTCAAAATCTGAACTTTCAAATGAACTGCTCTCACTGGCAGAGCGATGATGACCACTTCCCATAGGACTGGCAGTTAAACACTGTAAAATAAAGCGTGGACATTGTAATTGATTATGCACCGAATTAAGGCAACAGAAATGTATAGCAGTTTCCCATAGTTACCCTGTCAGGAGCCTGAGAACTCAACAAAGAAGCAATAACTCCTGTTATTTTCTCAATCCAATCCATTTGGTCCAACGCACTCTCTGCCTGCAAGAACGGGGAAACCTATAAATTCTGATATCACAAGTCTAGCACACAATCCACCCTGCAAGAATAGTGCAATGGTTGGCATGAGATATCCAAAATGAAAATGCGATAGCTATTCACCTGCAAGGTGTAGCTCTTTGTAGGGGAGATAATCCTGAAGCAAAACCGCAGATCTGATTGTTCAGCATCAATCTTTATTGTTGATGTCAAAAGGTTTACAGTGTGATGAGCAACAGACTTTTCATCATGTACACCACCATGATAATGGGATGACAACCAGCGACTTAGAAGTCCAGACCCAAGCTCGGAACTATTTCTCTGGCCAGAATGTTGACTACCTGACCCCTGCAGAATAGAAAGTGAACTCAATAGACCACAAATTAGGGTTAGTTGGATGGTATTACTTTTACATCCCAGCCTATATTGCAGGTAGTACTCACAGATGGTTTTGTGTTCTGTTTGCGATAGTAGTACAGCATTCCACGGCTATCAAGAACAAAAAACCTTCTTTTCCAGTCTCCCCTCAAGTTTGATGAGCGCTTTGATAGATAACCTTGTCGGATGGTTTGAACCTGAAAGATCTCTGTAGTTTTAGCTGATGATAGATGTGAAGGGTAGATAGAAGCACTTTAAAAACATGAAAGCAAATACATAAAGGATACAATAAGATTAAACGCAAGGGTTCTCGATGATATAATAGTTTCAACACCTTTCCCCTTGAAGCAGATTGCATGACAGCTTCTATCTGCTTATGTGAACTTCTGCCAATGGCTTGTATACCATCTCCATTAGGAGATCCATTAGATCCATTCGAAAACCACCTGCTCTCTCGATCTACTTGTCTCTTGTATTCTTGCATCTTTTCGTTGAGAGCTGCCTTCTCATAGTTGGAGCGCTCTCTAGACTGCTGAGCATAAGTTAGGACCTGCAAAAAGATTAAAAATGACCCTTCAATATCTACCACCTATGAGACAGCAACAAATGCCAATTACTATTTATGCATTTAACATATCATATCATATTGGCAGCAACTCAAGTATTCAATGACTCTCAGTCCCAGTCATTGTAGGTCCCATGACAAGACAATGAGTCAATACACAACAACATATAAGAAATAGAGTCCTGGAAACATTATAAGAGTGGTTGCCGTGTATTTCGAGATCCATGAGACATGAAAAGAGCCAGTTGGAACCATTCTAAGTATGAAAAGTAAGCAGAAATTGAGGACAGTTGGCAGAAGATGCAAGGTATCTCATTCTCCATTACCTAAATGTAAATTTGATCTTTAACCTTCTCTGTAGAAAATAAACTAAAAATTTATTGTACCGATCTGTTATTTTAATTGTAGTGACCTCAATCAAATTGCCACCAATGAAAAGCAACAACAAGACAAACCTGATTGATATATGGCTCCATCTGATGCAAAAGCTCATATCCCTAAAAGATAGAAATAGAATGTGAGAAGTTGGAAACAAATAGGCTAGAATAGTTCACAGCAGTATGACATGCCTGTTTGAAATAACGAAGATGAGCATCCATTGTACCACTAACTGCCTCCAAGAATTCAAACCGTTTCTTTGCTTCAACATTAGAAAGGGCGGTTACCTGGATTGTTATGATTCAAAAAGGAAAAAAAAGGTCAACATGCCATTGCTATTGTGGTAACACTTTCTGAAACATAAAATCTAAGAGATTCCTTGAGATGCTCCAACTCCAGATTCACTCACCAAACTGAATCGAGCTTGCTCGAAAGTTGATCTCGCAGTATGAAGTTCCTGGATGAGTTAAAACCATGTTACGTTTTTTTTTTGCCTTCCTTTATTTCCAAAGTAGTCAATAATGTGTGGAAATGTAAAACAAGTGTGACTTCACAATGTTATAGGCAGTAGGCATGGCTGGCTGCTTTTTCTGACTATACCTCCTCTAGTACACTCGCAATGTCACTTTTTGTGCCTTTCCTTAGCGACAAAAACTTTTCGCGAGCCTGCAGCATGGAGCATATATCGATGAGAATTAGATAATGTTTACTAATGGATATAATAGAAAATCCCAAAAATTAAATCAACAAGAGAGGAAGTATTCCTAGTTCTTTTAATTCAAAACTCCAATCAACTAGCATGTTTTGTGCAAACTTAAAGAGTTCCTTCAACCCCAATGAAGTGCTAAACATATCACCAAGAGACATTTTCAAATGGGAGGAAACAATCGAGGTAAACCAAAATATCATGATAATAGCTACGTGCTAGTAATGTATTACAACATTTTTTGACAAAGATATCTTTAATGGGTGTTTAATAGAGGAAAGGTTTCTGTATACCGAATACTATCTACAGAAAAATACATCAGTAAAAGCATCAGATGGTGAAATTTCTCACAAGCATTAGGAATAAGAATACCTGATCATAAAGAAGACTAGCCTTGTCAAAGCGCTTCCGAGCTTCCTGCACAAAAAGAACTCCTTGTAGCAAATACTTACAAAATCATCTTATTATATTTTGAACATTTAAGCCCAAAAAATCAGGTTTTTCACATGTTGGTATTTTTAATAAACCGAGAAATCCCAAGGCCCAATGGCGCATGGTTCTAATGCGGATAACGGGTCTGCCCTTCTAACCTTATCCACTTAACTACCACGCTTTTTTCCCGGGATTCAAAACCGTGACGTGTGCCTACCCACACATCACGGGTTGCGCTTAACAGTAGACCAGAGTCCTGGGGCATATATATATGTTTATAAACCTGAAGTAGCAATCAGAAATGCCTTCTAGAAAAGAAGGGAAGTCCAAGAATACCTTGACATCTTGCAGATCTATATTCACAAACTGCAGCAACCGATCATTCAGCATATGCTCAACCTGAGAATATAGTATGAATGTCGGAGAAGTAGGTGGTTAGTCAAATCCGACTATCAACTAACCAGATAACTTGCAGTTATATTTTTATCTTTTTCTTTTTGGGGCCAACTTGCGTGCACCTCGACTATTCCACTGGGTACCTGCTACCTCCCACCAGCATATGTCTACCAAGGCTTAGACAGATGAGAACAAATCACTTGCAGTTATATTTTTATTCTTCTCATAGGAAGGAGAGCCTCAAAGGAGGAAAATCTAGAAATTTAATTATAGAATGAGTAAAGTCAAGATGAATGCCAGGTAAAAGAATCAAATATCAAAGAGATCAGAAAATTCTGTTGCTGCTGATGGAAACAAAAACAGTGAAGAATTCAACTAGCACAAGAAGAGATAACTTACTGATGAAAGAAGGGGATATTCAAGTTCACATAAAAGGAGAGAAAAAAATAATAGGGACAGAAAAAGAGCCATATTTCTTTTTTATTAGGACAGAACCATATTTCTTAGGTCACAGATGAAGAAAATCGGTGTAATGTGTTCTTAAAGGTTAAGATCGGCAAGATTTTAACACAGATATTGCAGAAATGAGTGTCAGGGACACGATAGAGCTTAGAATGGAGCTAATGAGTGTCAGGGACAAGATAAAGCTTAGAATGGGGCTCATTCAAAATGACCTTTCTTAGAAGCCAGTATACTCCATATCAAGGTGAAACTGGTCGAGACAATAACCCCAGGAAGCACACCCAGAGAAAAGGGTAATATTGAATAGATTTTGAAATCGTCTCTTGAAAGGCAACTGGTGCTGCTTTCTGCCTCGAATAAGGAGTTGAGCAATATAGCATGCGAAACAATATTGCAACAATAATAGAAAACTGAGAAACCACTGGAAATTTACCTGTGACCGAAGAACTTCCTTATAAGTCCCAATTTCCCTCAGCGCAATAGTAAATTTAGTCATTACAGGGCCTACAATTAGAACTGAGTAAGTGATTGAACACTTAATGGGGCATTATTCAACTAAAGATCACATGTTGAAACTGGTTTTGTCATATGAAACTTGTGAAGTAAAAGTGGGAAACTATGAATTCATAAATGGCAAAGCACTAGTTAGAATATCGAAAGGTGTTTCAGCATTTGGTAGAGCCAATCTCAAGTTAGAATATCGAAGGGTGTTTCAGCATTTAGTAGAGCCAATCTCTTTATGCTGGTCAGATACAAATTTTGAAAGGACGGCATTTAGCTGATGCCAAAAATGAAGGGAGAATAGTTCTAGAGATTTTCAGTCGGACACTGACTTATACTATCTGGATACTTTATGGGACATACAATGTTGCAATGTAGAAGATCCTCAACTAAGTCTCGCTAAATTCTGATCATTAAACACTACAGTAAATTCTGTTTAGTAAAACAAGCAAAACAGGTCCAGGAAATTTTCTGAATCCCCATGACATTCTCGTCAAACTTGGCATGTGACTAATTGGAGATGTGATCCAAACTCCAGATTACATAAACAAGTACCACGTTAAACCAATGTTCATGTCTCATTCTCAGCACACTCAAATGGCAATACCAAATAGAAAGATACCAAAGAAACAAAAAATACAACAACAACAACAACAACAACAAAAAACCCAGTGTAATCCCACAAGTGAGGTCTGGGAGGGTAGCGTGTACGCATACCTTACCGCTACCTTTAAGAAGGCAGAGAGGCAAAGAAACAACAATAAGATAAAAGTAAAGTCTAGAGAATAGAGAGTACAAACAATGTAGAGGATCAAAATTTTTCTTATAAGTTGTGAAACGGTGGATCATTGAGACAGGTATAGAAGGTTGCTGTAATTCTTTTCTAAGGGGAAGGTGAGGCTTGTAAAAATATATATTTCCCTCACCAATAATTTATCACGTTTCCATTACTCTGTGAGACATCTCTTTATCCATGAACCCACAAAAAGTGCATCTCATGTTTTGCCAATTGTTATTAGCACTTGAGAAAAGAAAAAACTTGAACAGTCTAATTGCCATTGGACAGATAATATAGTGTGCAAGAAGCTATTTTAGAGTGCTCATTACTCTGTGATAAAGAATTTAAACTGCCGAACATTATATGAATATATGTACCAACTTTTTACATACCTCCAAATGCAACACTAATGGGATCATTGTGCCCCCCACCAAAGGTTTCCAGGGCGCTTGCAAAAGCAATATCTCCATCATATCCCTCTCCAAGTCCTTCCCTGAAAGTAGAAAAGAAAAACTGATACTTGAAAACCACTACAAATTCACCAAGGATAAAACAAGAGATTGGACATCTATTAATCAACAAAACAACCAAACAAGACTTGTCGAAAGCAAGCCATTGAACTGATATAAACACTCGAGCCCTATAACACAAATTAACAAGCTTTCACCGTGACCTTGCCCATTGACAGGCAGCTGAACAACCTTCCACTAATCTAATATGTGGTCTCTATGCGACATTAACTACAATCTGTATAGTTGGAACATCCAACAAAATAATCGTTTTCAACTACTAGAATTTCGGGAAGGACACATCAACAAGATTCTAAGAAAAAAATTAAGCCATTTGTTGCATACGCCAGGTAGCTACCTCTTTTAAGAAATCAGAAGACATTCTTTTTCTTTTGCTTTTTTTAAACAGTAGATTGTTATAGTAAACCAACTAAATTTAGAAGTTCAAACTTCAAAGTTGAATAAAAACTTTGTTATGAGATAGAACCAACAAAAATCAAAACAGAAAAGATAAAAATCAAGCAGTCATTTGACCAAAAAGTGGTACCACCCCATTAAAACTATTGAAACCCACAATCCATTAAAGGGAACATGTTCTGGGATGAAATCACATGCATTAGATAACTCACTCATAGTCTTGACATACTCAATAAGAAACCAAATGAAAAAGAACAAAGCATAGTTTATTAAGCCAACAATGGTCAAAGAACACTCACGTGTATTTTCGACATCCTTTATAGAACTTCAAACTTCTTTCTCTTAAGGATTCAGCACTTTCTTCCAAACATTGCAGCTGTTTCACCCAAACATTAGTCAACAATACAAAGCTAAAATCTGTGAGGATCTACTTAAAGAACCAAAAATTTCTCCTTTTGAGTAGAACAGTGAGGTTTGACTTGGCAAATATTTTGAAATAAATGTAGACCAAGACGTAACAACAACTTCATTGGAGCACATAATGCATACTTTCATCTAAACTCACCATCTTCAAGGATATATTCATCATAGGAGTTAGCAACCAGAACTCAATTTTCACATTGAAATATGACTTGAATTTCCATTTTGTATTTGACTCATCAAAGCTCCAGCTATGAAATTGCCAACTCAAAGTCATCTGAGATTACTATATCAAGAGAAAACTAATTGCCCTTCTCGCCACTTATCTCATAAAAAACGTAGTAGCATGTATCCGAAAGTGCAATGTTTGGTGGCTAAAGGAAAAAAAATTTCATTTAACAAGTCAAGCAAGAATTAAAGCGAAAGAGTAAGACGGAGGATAATTCTCTTAGTTTTTATCGCTTAAAGTAACAATATCAGCTAAAGAAGAGGAAGAACAAACCTGTTTACGGAACATGGGAGAATCATCCAGTTTACCAAAATGCATGTTTGCAACACTAGTGATATGTCTTTTCCACTCCAATTGTCAATTAACATCACCAAAAGGTAAAAGTAATGTTCGATCTTGGCCGATTTAAACTTGTATGAATGCCATAACACCCTCACAAAGATCTACAATTTCGGCTGTCGATCTCAATTCATCTGTCTTCAGTAAACCAGAGCAGTAACTGCTGCTACAACTTGCTTCAGCTAAGAAACATTCAATGCATCAAAAATTCTAATTGGGAAATTGAATCAAAAGGAATATGTCCTAAAGAAAAAAGAAAAAAAAAAAAAAAAAGGGGTAAAGTGAGGGGGTGTTGGTACAAAAACCCTAGAGGAGAAGCAGTAAAGGGATGGGGTAAAAACCCTAGAAGAAATGGAGAGAAATCTAGGGACTGAATGAAATGTATTGTTGTCAGCAGAAGCAAAGCAAACTCCTGATGAAATTATTTCGACATTCTTCCAATCACAGGGGTGATTCTCTCATTTTAATCTTTCCACTATTTAGTTTAGCTACTACTACTGTACCATTTTAGTAAACTTTCTACTTTACCTTTAAAGTAAAATGGCAGCTGAAAATGAATACAAGAAGGAAACCAATACACCAATCTTTTTTATTTCTTTAATGCATGTGAGCGTCAAGAGGAGAGAGACACCGTTACTTACAGTGCGAGGGGGGACAGACAGACATCGTTAAAAGGCTAGTTTCAGATCTCTTCCCTTTCTCTTTTCTATTACAATAATAACAACAAATAACAACATATTCGCTTATGAAAAATGTGTACGCAAACCTTAACCTTCTTTCGAAAAAAGCATATATCCGGAAAACCACTTCAAGACCTTTCCCTTTTCTGTTAAAAATAAAAAATCTTTCTTTTGTTGTTATTTTATTGCTTTCCGAAATAATTTTAAGAAACTAAATCTGTATTTGGCTATAACTTAAAGAACACGATTAACCAAACATCTTTCCTCTAAAACATAGAGATTATTATACTTATTAATAAACAATCGGGCAATTCTCTCATTCATTTTAATGTTGTGTTGAGTTGATGTGTTGCTCATTTATGTTATATTAATCATATATAATCTGAATTAACAGCAAATCAATTTATTGTCAAAATAATTTTCCTTTGTTAATAAGATGCACTTAAACTACATACTCAAATTGATGTGCCAAAGGAGTTGCCAATTCCATATTTTGTTATAAACTTTTCATTTAACACGACTCAAAATACCACCTTAAGGATCATGATAACACCTAATCTCTAAAATTAGGTAAGTCGATCACTTATCCTAGTTAAACCAATTAAACATGATATAATGAAAATAGGGTTTAATATAAATACAGAAATAAAGGTGATTTAAGCCTATGCAGCAATAATCAAAACAAATTCCTTAAGACTAGGTAGTACAGAGTTACAAACTCTACTAAATACATAGAAAACTTGAAATACAATATTGTTCGGATAGAGAATTGACAGTAATAATTGTATACGGTTTAAATCAGAGAGCCCGATTTTTACGGTCATTTCGACGAGAATGAAGGCTCGAAGGCCCGAGTTTTGGTATCGAGGCAATGCATATCAAAGGTCCCCGACCTCGAAGCAATACATATCGAAGGTCCTCGACCTCGAGGCAATACATATCGAAGGTCAACATGGAAAGGCGGAAAATTCCTAAGGGGCACGTGTTTAAAGCTGACAAAATACACAAAATAGTACAAGCCCGTACCGTGGTATTAAATGGTTGTACCAGTCATATCTCTTTGCATTAATTACACATGTACTATGTTATGATTCTCCCCCATATATAAAGGGGACTCTTGTCACTTTGTAACATATATGATATTCAATACAAGAACAAGAACATCCCCTGCTCTCTAACAAAAACATTCTCTACAATTGCTTCATTAATTTATTGTTTCTCATTTATTGTGTTCTTGTATTATTCTCCATTTATTACTCGTTATTGATCATAAATAGGCCATTCTTAAGGCCTTCAACATTGTTATACTGTTATCGATAGCCCCTGGTCAAGCTTCTAAAGCTCGGCCCCGAGGCCTTTCCGACCACCCTCGAGGCTGGCCTCCCCGTTACCCGATTTGCATAATTTCGTTCCTTTCACTCTTATTTCGTTTATTTCACTTCATAATCATCATCTACTGCCTAAGTACTCAGTGTTAAAATAGATCACGTATTTTTAGAACCACATAATCAAATATAATTGTAATTACCATTTTCAAGGTAAATAGTTTGGCGCCCACCGTGGGGCTAAAAATAATAGTGATTGTTTTAGTGCTGGTTTTATAAAAATACAAGTTATTCTTCACACTTTTTCTTGTCCAAGAATCTGCAATTTCAAGTCAGAAAATGTCTAACTCAGTAAACGCACATAAAAACAACGATCCTGAGGATCACGAACCGCAAGAACCCGTGCTGAAACGGGCCAAAGTGCCCACCGCCACGAAAGAGCGAACTTAAAGTTGCATACCTAAAGGAACTATTGTATTCAGAGAGGAAGTGATCGAAGCCTTGTCCCAACCACATAACGATGCGCTGGTAATTTCTTTCCTCTTGAATAGTGTTCAAATTAAGCATTGGCTCGTAGATCCAGGCAGCTCGGCCAATATAATCAGATTCGGGGTAGTGGAGCAGCTCAAGATGCTTGACCAAATCATACCCGATTCTAATGCCCTTAGAGGGTTTAACATGGAGAGCGAAACGACGAAGGGGGATCATCCTCCCAGTCGACATGTCCGGTACAGTTCGGGGCACCAGGTTTTATGTCGTCGAAGGAGAACGAGATACAACGCCCTGCTCGGAAGGCCGTGGATACACAGCATCAGGGCGGTACTGTCGACCCTTCACCAGATGTTGAAATTCCCAACCACAGATAGCATAAAAATAGTGTATGGTGAGCAACACGTGGCAAAGGAAATGTTCGCAGTGCACGACGTGGCGTCAGAGCCCATATATTCCACCTCGGAGGGGTCGAAATACAAAGAGGTCCCCGAGGATGACGAGGAAGACTTCCTCACCCCTCGAACCTTCATTTCCCCCAAAGAATCGGACGCAACAAAATCGATGGTCGAAGAGCTGGAACAAGTTGTTTTGATGAAACACCTACTAGATCGAAAGGTATACCTGGGAACGGGATTAACCCCCGAACTCAGGAAATAACTCATTCAATTTCTTATTGACAACATTGATTGCTTTTCTTGGTCCCACTTAGATATGACAGAGATCTACCAGGGAATAACCACCCATCGACTAAGCGTCGACTCCAGGTTCAAACCGATGAAGCAAAAAAGGAGGCCTCAGTGTGAGGTAAAACATGCGTTCGTCAAAGACGAGGTAACAAAACTCCTCAAAATTGGGCCCATCAGGGAAGTAAAGTATCTTAAGTGGTTGGCCAATATAGTAGTGGTCCCCAAAAAAGGGAACAAATTAAGAATGTGCGTATATTATAAGGACTTAAATAAAGCATGCCCTAAAGATTCATTCCCGTTGTCCAACATCAATCGACTGATTGATGCCACGGCTGGCCAGGGGATTCTCTCCTTTCTCGATGCCTACCCCGGGTATAATCATATTCAAATGAACCCCAAGGACAGGGAAAAGACTTCGTTCGTCACAAAGTATGGCGCATACTGCTACAATGTAATGCCCTTCGGGCTAAAAAATGCAGGGGCCACGTACCAGCGCCTAGTTAATAAGATGTTCGAACATCAAATAGGCAAATCCATGGAAGTTTAAATTGATGACATGTTGGTTAAGTCTCTGCATGCAGAATACCATTTGACTCATTTGCAGGAAACTTTCGACATCCTTAGAAGTTACAACATGAAGCTCAACCTCGAGAAATGCGCTTTCGGCGTAGGTTCAGGCAAATTTTTAGGTTTCATGGTATCAAATAGGGAGATTGAAATCAACCCCGACAAAATCAAGGCCATCAAATAAATCACGGTGGTAAACAATGTAAACACCGTACAACGGTTGACCAGGCGGATAGCGGCACTGGGCCGATTCATCTCTAGGTCATCAGATCGGAGCCATCACTTTTTCTCCCTACTCAAAAACAAAAACAAATTTGAGTGGACTCCGGAGTGCTAGCACGCCTTGGAGGAATTTAAACAGTATCTCTCAAGCCCGCCTTTGCTCCACACCCCAAAGGAGGATGAAAAGCTATACTTGTACTTAGCAGTGTCCGAGGTAGCGGTAAGTGGCGTGTTGGTCCAAGATGAGCAAGGTACGCAGTTCCCTGTCTACTATGTAAGTCGAACCCTGGTAGATGCTGAAACCAGGTATCCACACTTAGAAAAATTATCTCTTGCATTAATAAGTGCATCTCGAAAATTGAAACCTTATTTTCAAAGCCACTATATATGTGTTTTAACAACATATCCTCTTCGAAATATATTGCATAAACCTGAATTATCATACCGACTGGCCAAATGGGCCATCGAGCTCGGGGGGTACGACATTGAATATCAGCCCCGAACGGCTATCAAGTCCTAAATTTTGGCGGACTTCATGGCCGACTTTATGCCCGCCCTCGTGCCCGAGGTAGAAAAAGAACTTCTACTAAAAACGGCCACATCATCGGGGGTGTGGACCTTATTCACTGACGGTGCCTCGAATGTGAAAAGATCCGGGCTCAGCATAGTTCTAAAGCCACCTGCAGGTGGCGTGATTAGACAATCTATAAAAACTGTAAAGTTGACTAATAATGAAGCCGAGTATGAGGCTATGATTGCAGGTCACGAATTAGCCAAAGGCCTGGGAGCGGAAACCGTCGAAGCCAAATGTGATTCCCTTCTGGTAGTAAACCAGGCAAACGGGAGCTTCGAGGTTCGAGAGGATAGGATGCAACGGTACCTAGACAAACTTCAAATCACTTTGCATCATTTCAAAGAATGGACTCTGATCCACTTACCTCGGGAGCAAAACAGCGAGGCCGACGCACTTGCAAACCTGGGGTCATCCGTTGAAGAAGATGACATACTCCCCGGAGTTGATTGTTTAGCTATCCAAATCGGTGATCAAAGAAGGCCATGCCGAAATCAACTCCACCATCCTAACATGGGATTGGAGAAACAAATACATCGATTATTTGGTAAGTGGAAAGCTGCCTACGGATCCAAAAGAATCAATGGCCCTTCGGACCAAAGTTACCCAATTTTTACTCGACGAGAATGGGGATCTATACAAGAGGACCTTCGATGGGCCCCTGGCAGTATGCTTAGGACCAGGAGACACTGATTATGTGCTCCGAGAAATCCACGAGGGCACCTAGGAAAATCACTCGGTGCCGATTCTTTAATTCAAAAGGTGATCAGAGCAGGCTACTACTGGGACAACATGGAAAGGACATCAAAGAGTTCGTCCGAAAATGCGATAAATGTCAAAGATTTGCTCTAATGATCCACCAACCTGGTGAACAGCTACATTCAGTCTTATCACCATGGCCATTCATGAAATGGGGAATGGATATAGTCGGCCCCCTGCCAACGACACCAGGTAAAGCTAGGTTTATTCTGTTTATGACTAACTATATCTCAAAATGGGTGGAAGCACAGGCCTATGAAAATATAAGAGAAAAAGAAGTCATCGACTTCATCTAGGATCGCATCATGTGCGGATTCGGGATCCCCTCCGAGATAACGTGTGATAACGGGAAGCAGTTCATCAGAGGAAAAATAACAAAAATTCTCGAGGATCATAAAATCAAAAGAATCCTATCGACGCCCTACCACCCGTGTGCAAATGGTCAAGCCGAATCCACAAATAAGACCATCATTCGGAACTTGAAAAAGAAGTTAGAAAATGCAAAGGGAAAATGGAGAGAAATACTACCCGAGGTGCTATGGGCATATCGGACAACCTCTAAATCAAGCACAGGAGAGACGTGGTTCTCTTTGGTGTGTGGGTCCGAGGCTTTGATACCGGTCGAGGTCGGAGAGCCAAGCGCCAAATTCCGACATGCCACCGAAGTCTCAAACAACGAGGCCATGACTACGGCCCTCAAACTATTAGACGAGAAGAAAGAAGCTTCGCTGGTCCGGATGGCCGCCCAAAAACAAAGAATCGACCGATACTACAACCGAAGAGCAAACCTCCGACATTTCGGAACAGGGGTCTTAGTCCTAAGGAAAGTCACCCAAAGCACTCAAAACCCTAATGGAGGGAAGCTAGGCCCGAGCTGGGAAGGACCATACCGCGTTCTCGGAGTAATCGGCAAAGGATCCTACAAGCTCGGCACCATGGAAGGCGAGCAACTACCAAACCATTGGAACATATCAATGCTCAAGCGCTATTATTGCTAAGGTACAATCATCTCCCTCTTTCCTTCAAGTTTTTACACTAACCAAACGCGCATGTATGCGATTAAAAGGAATAAAAGCACCCCCTAGCTCGAAGGCCTTAGGTTTTAAAGCATGCACTGGGCTCTTTTTCCCTCGCATCGAATTTTATCCCAAAATGGGTTTTACCGGCAAGGTTTTTAACAAGGCAACATCCATATGCTACCTGAGGAGAACTCACCATGTATTCAAAGCTTCTCTTCAATCAACCTTGAATACTGAGGGGCATCCCCCCAGGAGATCATTGGAATATGCCAAAGAGGGTCTCGACAGGAGAATGATGTATCAGACCAAACGGTCGAATGAACCGTGTCCACATAGAACAATCGAACCCTCGATGGTAAAAACATGTATACTTGTACCAAGTAATCAGAGAAGTACCTTCTATCGTCGAAACATTTCACACATCAAAGAAGTTTTCTATTTTCACAAGAGACGGCCCTAGGGACAAAAATTTATCAAGCACTCAGGAACTGTCCTCTACAATCATTCCATCGAGTCACCAAAAACTCGAAGCCATAAGACCTCATGGACGGAAATTTCAAGCTCATAAGCCCTCCTCAAGGCAATATCAACTCCGACTCGAGGACTGTCCCCGACTGTCGGCTCGTTGAGCTATCTAACTCGAAGCCGTAAGACCTTCGCCTTTTCTAACTTGAGGAATTTTCGCTTGCACTTCTTTCTCCCAACGGCAATCAACCTTCGCCTTTTCATTATCGATCGCCGGACCAACATATCGAGGCGTGGGCTCGTGTCGGTCCGCTACTAACGAAGGTTTAACAGCCTCAAGATCAGATGACGTTTCATATAGTACGAGGAGGCACTCCTCAACGCGAGGGGGAACTGCCATTTCGCTCTTACGAGAGCGTGAAGAAGAAGGGGTTTTCTCTTTTTAAAGGACCGTATTAGAAGTTTTTGCCATGACTGCATTAACATTTCAGAGTAAGAAGAAGAAAACTGGCGAAGAAAGCAAAAGCTGATAAGTGGAGGTTTAAAGATGTTGCAAAGGGTGAAAATTTGAAAAAGAAGAGTTGGAATATTTATAGAGGTTCTTCCAAGTGTGTTGGAGAAGTTGAAAGGGCGGCAAATAGCGGTTCAGGGGCTTTTCGAGAATCGTGCTTTGTGCAACCTTTCCGTCACATCAACTGATGACCTCACGTGACTGATGTCATGATGAAGAAATTGAAGAGCCAAGAATTCAAGACTGTTCCTTATCATTTCATTCTAAGAAACGCGAGGACTATCTGTATACGGCTAAAATCAGAGAGCCTGATTTTTACGGTCATTTCGACGAGAATGAAAGCTCGAAGGCTCGAATTTTGGTATCGAGGAAATTCATATCGAAGGTCCCCGACCTCGAAACAATACATATCGAAGGTCCTCGACTTCGAGGCAATACATATCGAAGGTCAACATGGAAAGGCATGAAATTCCCAAGGAGCACATGCTTAAAGCTGATAAAATACACAAAATAGTACAAGCCCGTACCGTGGCATTAAATTGTTGTACCAGCATATCTCTTTGCATTAATTACACATGTACTATGTTGGGATTTTCCCTCATATATAAAGGGGATCCTTGTCATTTTGTAACATATATGATATTCAATACAAGAACAAGAATAAGAACATCATCTGCTCTCTAGCAAAAACATTCTCTACAATTGCTTCATTAATTTATTGTTTCTCATTTATTGTGTTCTTGACTTATTCCCCATTTATTACTCGTTATTGATCATAAATAGTCCATTCTTAAGGCCTTCAACACTATTATATTGTTATCGATAGCCCCTAGTCAAGCTTCTAAAGCTCGAACCCGAGGCCTTTCCGACCAGCCTCGAGGCTGGCCTCCCCGTTACCCGGTTTGCATAATTTCATTCCTTTCGCTTTTATTTCTTTTTTTCACTTCATAATCAGCATCTACTGCCTAAGCAATCAGTGTTAAAATAGATCATGTATTTTTAGAACCACTTAATCAAATATAATTGTAATTACCATTTTCAAGGTAAACAATAATGTCAGAAAAGGACTCCAACGGACTGCGACGATCAAGCAGCTCTACCTTGAATCTTCACGATCAAGAAGCTCTTACTGCTTGAGTCTGATAGCTCCAATAGGTGGATCTGCACAAAAATATGCAGAAGTGTAGTATGAGTACACCACAGTCGGTACCCAGTAAGTATCAAGACTAACCCCGGTAGAGTAGTGACGAGGTTCAAATCAAGAAACTCACTAATCAAGTAACTTGTGCATATCAATATAAAGCTAGCAATGGAAAGCAAAGTAAATAAACGGCACAAGAGAAATCATGTGATAAAACAAGAAAATAATCAAATCACAGATAAAGTACAAGTGAAAACAATTAAGGTAAAACAATGACAACTCTAATCATCAAATCGTTTCGACACAAGATTTACAACAAGATTCGCCACGATGCACCACACCTCATAATCACATATCTCAAGTCACAAATCACATATTTTATACACATGACACCTCGTGCCCACATTATCAATCACAATCTGCCCAGCGTGGTCACAAGCTCAATATCACAATCCGCTCAGTATGGTCACAGACTCAATATCACAATCCACGTTGACAATATCATAAACCACTCGTATCGCTCCGTCTAGACAATATATATCAATAGCCACCCGAATCGATCCGCCCCTATAACAATACAATGGCCACTTGTATCACTCTGCCTAGATAATAACACAATAGTCACTTGTATCACTCCACCCAGACAGTATATCAATAGCCACCCATATCGCTCCGCACAATCATCAGTAGTGAAATGCTACCCTCATGATCCACACAACAATAATCAATCCCCATAACATGTCCCCATATGTCATAATATTTCCAAAATAACAATATCAATATCACAATAAAGCATAGCTCACGGCCCAACAACAATGTACTCAATTATTTCAAAAAAAAAATGAAACGGGAAATAACTCGATAATGAAAGATATTCCATATAGAAACAACTTCAATTAAAAGCATATTAATAACCTAAGAGTCTAAACCGGTCAATTTTCACATATAAACCCAGATACACATTGGTCACCCTCATGTAGACGGTTTTCACATAATTCAGATAATGCAATTAGACTAAATCCTACGGGGTAGTTTCCCACAAAAAAAGTTAGGCAAGATACTTAACTCAAAAAGACTAAATCAATCCATTAATAAGCCTTTCCTGCGTGAATCAACCTCCAGACTGCTTAAATCTAGCCAAAATAACTTAATATTATAAATAAAAGCTATAGAAATCGATTTCGAAATATAAAGCTTCGATTTTTAACAAGAATCAAAAAGTCAATCCAAAAATTCGCACCTCAGAACCCGACAAAACTCACAAATTCTGAAAATCCTAGAGAGAGTATAAGGATAACAATTAAATTTGTACGCGATTTTAAGGATATGTGGATTGATTCAACACAAGTAATCAAAAATATTAGATAAATGAATTAAAGATGAAATAAATAACCAGACCAGTTCTGACTTTGAGTCCAGGCTCGGATTTTAGCTTATCAATAATTTCTCCCTCGACCGGACCCTCGATTCGAAGCTAAATGCTTATGAAGAACCATGATTAAAATAAGAACTTCTCAAAAGCTAGAAAGCAGAAAATAAGTTTGTATTGCATTGACATGCGTGTTACAGTTTGTATTGAATAAAAAGTCTCCCCTTTATATAGTAGAAGCGTTTCATCCCTATTACAACTCTAAAAAAAGGTAAAAAAAATCCTCCTTTCTCGTCAATTATTGATATGCTACGGACGTCAGGCGAGATTCGTGTCGTGATATCCAGTTGGGTGCGGACATCATGGAGTTCTGTTAGTCATGTGCAATCGTTCATAGTGATTTCCGAGGTTTAGGAGCTCACTCTAGGTCCGATGAGTGTTGTCTTGCCAGGCCCAATGGCGAGCATTCCGTTTTTCCCTTAGTACGAGAATTTCCTGGCTTTGATTCTAATCCCATGCAATCATGTCTTCGCTTTGTTTGACCCATCAGAAATTGGGGTATATGTTACCCTCGGTTTTACCCGTATACAAATAGTCCTCTCGTTTCCTAGAGAGTAGGTTTGCCGAAACGATGGGAAACGATAGATGTTCTCTGGTTCCTTCCCTCGAACGTTACAACCAAGATGATGAAGGAGCTGAAACGTCCCATCAGTCGCATGTCTGACTTCGGACACGTGTTGACCATCGGCTGGTTGCCTCTGAATGTGAAACGTCGCGTAATGATTACGTTTTCTCCTATAAAAGCTTATACCTTTTGTACCTTTTCCACTTTCCGATATTAGCTCTTATTTTCTAATTCCCTAACAGCTTCCAACTTTTCTAAATCTTCATATTTTTACCTTTAACCTTCAAATCTTCATAAGTATTCTTAGGTTTTTACCCAAATCTTCATCCTACCTTCAAACCTTCATAAACTTTCTTGAATTTTCAATCTAGTACCTCATATTTTCACTCTCATACTTCAAATGTTCATAATCTCTTTCCAAATCTCCACATATTTTCCAGATTTACGATGACCAAGACTTCCAAATCATTTCCTCAGCAGGCTGCCTCTTCATTTTCTCACCCTGCCATAAGTACTGAGGCAGCTGTCCGCAAAGTGGTTGTTCTCGAGATGGGTGATACCGAAGCGGCTATTCCCAAAGCGGCTGTCATCAAAGCGGCCCCAGAGCCCTCATGAAAAGTTTTATTCTCGGGGGCTATTCAATCTTAAATGAATTCAAAGTCGAGAAGGCCTCATCCAAACAAGACCGAGGTGAAGGGGCATCGAGATATATATTCCCTTTCACCGAAGATACCCTTCTCATTGTCCGAGAGGACTGTAACTTGGGAGGTAAGTATGTGGTGGTCCCTGGGCCTGAGGACGATATCGCCACTCATGTGGAGGGGTATTTAAGTGTTTACACTTATCCCTCCACACTGGGCCCGATAGACTCAGTTGTTTTGGACTTCTGCAAGAGATACGAGGTATGCCTTGTGCAAATCCACCCATCTCTTTGGAGGATCGTGATCCTCCTACGTTACTTTGCGAATAACACTGAGTCTCCTCGGTTCACCCTCAACCACCTGCCCCGTCTATACAGTCCCCAAATTTCCTAGGAGGACTAATCAAGCCCACTCATCGGGCCAGCAAGGCCCCCTTTTCAAGCATTGACGAGGATCGAGATCAAGACTGGTAAGGGCCGCTTTGTTCGGGTGAAGACCAAAGATTTGATACCTCCCGAGTTTTTGCCCTTCCCCAAGAATTGGAACGCATCTCGTTAGTTTATTCTTTCCTTAAGTGTCAAGTTTTCTTTGTTCCATTTCTAACCGTTAGTATTTGTGATCATGTAGTTGTTACTCGGGTTCCAAATGCGGTCCCCCGGCTCAACGAGTAGATCAAAGGCATCTGCAAGCAAATGTCATATTTTGAGCGTTCGTGGCGCCAACTTTTGAAGGGTCTACGAGAGGCCCGTTCACGTGGTAAGGCTCTTCTTGGAGTAGTTACTATTATGCCCCAAACATACATAACGCTGACCCTTCCTTTTTCCTTCGCAGATTTGCCTAAGACCACTGAACTTAGGCCGCTTAAAGGGGAAGAGGATGTGTCATTTTCTATTGATCCCTCCATTATGGGGCAGCCCCGGGTTGCTGCAGAGGAGAAAAAGAGAAAAAGGAAATCCTCGGGCTCATAGGAGCCCTAGGTGAAGATAAAAAATAGGTCGGCGACTTGGACCCGCAAGCCCAAGAAGAATACTGGGTCCCAAGTACCGGACTCCGATTTGCTATACGGCTCAGGGAGAAGAAGATGATATCTTTGTCGCCCATGAATCGACCCCTGTCAAGGAGCCGGCGGTGGGAGAGAAAGAGAGCCATGAGGTCGATCTCCCTTAAACTCGAGAGGCCAAAATGGAGACCGAGACTGAGACCTCTCGAGAAGCTTCCTCTGCTACGAAGGAAGCAACCGATGTGATAGACATCGTAGAGATGCACTCATACACCGATTCCATGATTGAAGAGGCCCAATAAGGGAAGGAGAAGTCAAACGAAGGAGTTCTTGGTGCGGACGACCCTCTCTGTTCCTTCTTTGATAGCATGGACATGTCCACTTTGGACGACTTTACCGTGCTGTGCGACTTGGAGATCCCGAAGAAGGATGTGCCTTTGGAAACTGGCCGACCGAGCTCGAGCCCAAAACTGGTGAAGCAGTTCTCTGCTCTGACCCCGGCCGCAAGAGAACAATCATTCTTATGGTCCCGGAGGAGCTCAGCTTTTATCTGCTCCGGTGGGCATAGCCAGTTACCTCCGATGCCTGGTGACCGAAGAGGATCAGGCAAAGATGAATAAGGTGGGAGCGTCGAGTCTCTTCAACGAGGCTCAGCAGGTGTTGAACCAGGTAAGGCATCAATACTCCTTTGTGGATTCCACTTAAGTTTCAATATTTCTTATTGTTTTTGTTTCTTTGCAGGCCTCAGTGTTCCACCATGAGAGGCTTCGAGATCAACCAGCTCGAGTTTGAGTTTAAGAAATAGGCTCGAAATAAGGATATGTACAAGCTCCTCATTGAGCAACAATACGGGGCTATCAAGGACCTTCGGGCCGAGCTGGACAAGGCTCAGAAGGAAGCTTCGACCCTGAGGAGGGAACATGTCGACCTGGTCGAAAAGGTAAAGGTATTTGAAGTTAAAAATGAAGATCTAGTCGTGGTGGCTAAGGAAAAAACCTTGCAGGTCCAACAGAAGATCGACCATATCAACCAACTCTGGATCGAGATGAAAGAGGTACAAGCCATGGACGATGGGTGGAAAAGAAAAATAGACATGTTGTCTTCGGAGATGGTAACTGCCAAAGAAAAGCTGGCATCGGTTGAGGTCTAACTGCGGATAGCGAAAGAGAAAGCTGATAAGTGGTCTCAGCTGAATCGACCACCGAGTACAGTTGAGCTAGGCTATCATGGAGCGGGATGCCCTCTGTAGAGAATACGAGGCAATGAATTCCAAGTTGGATACAACCTCCGCCGATGTTGATCAAATGGTGGCCCAATACAAGGTCAATATGGAGGCAGCTGAAGTCCCCTGAAGGCAAAGGTCGAATATATGAAGTGGCTATCCCGAAAAGAGACCCTTGAGGAGATATATGCCCGAGGTTTTGACCTGTCGGATGAGATCGAAGAAGCCAAAAAATCCGAGGCCGAGGCGAAGAAGATTTACGAGCTCGAAGGTACCAAGGGTTCGGTGGGATTCCGACATTTCTGGAGAGGAGTCGGGCCCTGGTAAAGATTAGGCTAGATGCCTTAGTACTTTTTTAGTTTTTTCTTATGTACATTTGTTGATTATTTTGAGGCCGTTTTTATTAGGCCTTTGTAAGTATGTTCCGAAATACATATAAAATTTTCCATTTCTGGCAATTTCAAGTCTTTACTTTTTTCAACATCTCTTCACAACTTTTATTCCTGCAATGTTTCTAATGCTTTAGAATAGAATCAAATGTAGTTGTAGGGCTTCCGAGTTTCAAAGGTCCGAGCGAAGCCAGACTTTGATACAACATTGTTTGCTCGAGGCTTTGAAAACTTGGTATGAACGGATGTTTTTTCAAGATGCTTAAGTGATTTTAGATGATGCTTTTGCCGAGGTTAACCATTTTGTAGGTTTTGAATTTTTATGGAGGCCTTACTTTTGATTACGGGATTCAGACGTCTCCGAGCCATTTTTAGGGTGGCTGTAGCCTTTTGTATTTGGGCATCGCTTTATAGGTTTGGTGCTTCCAGGATTTGATAGCCCAGTTTATCCAAACTTTTTTCGGATGGTATTCCTCGAGTAGGGGTTAGCCTTTGGGCTCGATAGAAAAGTGATAGTCCCCAAGTAGGGGTGGCCCTTGGGCTCGATAGTCCCCGAATAGGGGTAGCCCGTAGGCTCTTATTATCCAGAATTTAAGAGGCAGGAAAGTGTGTAATAGCAAGGACTAACTGTTTTTCATTTCCGTATGTAAAGTATATGACCGAAAGTGCATAAAAGCTTGTGTTACGACTAAAGTGGACTATGTGGGCATGGTTCACACGACCGTTTAGCCCTTACAATGAATCCTAACCATCGAGCCTTAGCTTCTAACATATAATGTTTCTTTTATCCCTTGCTAAAACCCTTAACCCGAGGGTGATGTCCCCCAGTGTTTGAGGTCGAGCTTGAGAGGGATCGTATACCGTTGATTCAAAATCGACACACATTGACTCCAGTTTGAGACCAGCCTTCGAATCTAAGTTAACACGCTTTACTTTTGCCTCGTTAAAAACCTTGCTGAAAAATCCATTTTGGGACAAAACCAATCTAAGGGAAAAAAAGTGCAACGCGTGCTTTTAGACCTAATAGTCGCATTCACACCTGACACTTGCCTGCAAGTGGTAGTCCAATTCAAATTATTATTAAAGAGTAATTGAGATCCCACCTTAGCAGTAGTACCGCTTTAAGTGCGTCATGTTCAGTTGTTCGGTAGTTGCACACTGTTTCCTGCTTCGAGTTTGTATGAGCCTTTGCTGGTAATTATGACGATTCGTTATGGTCCTTCCAAATTCAGTCCCACCATTCCCTCATTCGGGTTCCGGGTGTGTAGTGTTACTTTCCTTAACACCAAGTCCTGATCTTGAAGTGTTGGAGGTTGGCTCTCCGGTTGTAGTATCTTTCTATTCGCTATTTTTGGGCGGCCAACTGGACTAGGGAGGTCTCACGCCATTCATCCAATAGTTTCAGGCTCGTGATCATGGAATCACCATTCGATTCTTCGGTCACATATTGGAACTTGAGGCTCGGTTCTCCCACTTCGACTGGTATTAAGGCATCGGCAGGGTAGACCAACGAAAATGGGGTGGCTCCAGTATTAGACTTCGAAGTTGTGTGATGCGCTCATAGGACTTCGGGTAAGATTTTTTTCCATTTCCCTTTGACATCGGACAACCTCTGTTTTAGGTTTTGAAGTATGGTCTTATTCGTCGATTATGCCTATTCGTTCCCACTAGAGTGATAGGGTGTTGATAGTATCTTTTAAATCCTATGATCCTCGAAGAATTTGTTTACCTTGCTGCCGATGAATTACTTCCCATTATCACACACGGCTTCAACCAGATCCCAAATCGACATATTATGTGGTCCTAGATGAAGTCAATGACTTCTTTCTACCAGACCTTTTTGAATGCTTGGGCCTCGACCCATTTGAAAAAATAGTCAGTCATGAATAGTGTGAATTGATCTTTACCAAGTGCCCATGGTAGGGGACCGATGATCTCCATCCCCCATCTCATAAACGGCCATGGGGATAGGACCGAGTGTAGTAGCTCTCCCGGTTGATGGATCATCAGTGCGTGTCTCTAGCAGCCGTCGCATTTTCTTACGAAGTCTTTCACATCCTTCTCTATTTCAGTCCAATAATAACCATCCATGATTAATTTTTGAACCAAAGACTCTGCCCTCGAATGGATTTCGCAAGTGCCTTCGTGAACTTATCTCAAGGCGTACTCAGTATCTCCCGGACCCAAGCATCTAGCTAACGGGCCGTCGAATGTTCTTCTGAACAATGCCTCTTCGATCGAGCTAAATCTAGCAAACTTGGTACGCAGAGCCCTCGATTCTTTGGGGTCCAATGGCAACTTCCAAGTTTTTAAGTAGTCTATATACTTGTTCCTCCAATCCCAGTTTAAACTTGTTGAGTTTACTTCGGCATGGACTTATTCTACCACCGACTTCATGAACTGTACGACTGTTCCTGAACGAAATTCATCGTCATCAACCGAAGACCCCAAGTTAGCCAGAGCGTCGGACTCGCTATTTTGATCTTGCGGCACGTGCTACAGGGTCCACTCCTTGAATTGTTGTTGTGATACCTATAACTTGTCTAAATACCTTCGCATTCGTTCCTTTTTTACTTTGAATGTCCCATGTACATGATTTACCACAAGGAGGGAATCACACTTAGCTTAGACCACTTCGTCCGCTATGCTTTTAGCCAATTCAAGACATTCAATTATGGCCTTATACTCGGCCTCATTGTTAGTCAACTTGAAAATTCTAATAGATTGTCTAACTACATTCCCCATAGGAGACTTCATCACAATGCCGAGCCCGGACCCTTTTATGTTCGAGGCACCGTCCGTAAAAAGGTTCCAAATTCCCGAGGTAGTCCCTCAGGCAAACAATAATTCTCTTTCGACTTCGGGCACTAAGGCCGGTGTAAAGTCGACCACGAAATCAGCCAAAATTTGAGATTTTATGGCAGTTCGGGGCCGATACTTGATATCGTACCCACTGATTTTGATGGCCCAATTGGCTAATTGGCCCGAGAGCTCGGGGTTGTGCATGTTGTTCCTTAGTGGGTAAGAGGTCACGACACATATGAGGTGACATTGAAAGTACGATTTTAACTTTCTGTAGGTGCTTAGCAAAGTGAGCGCCAATTATTCTAGGTGAAGATACCTCATTTCGGCCTCACTTGGAGTTATACTGCCATAGTGAATAGGGAATTGCGTACCTTCATTTTCTCAGACTAAGACTCCACTTACCACCACCTCAGAAACCGCTAAGTAAAGATACAACTGTTTGTCCGCCTTTGGAGTGTGGAGCAGGGGGTAGGGAGCTCGAAAGGTACCGTTTGAGTTCCTCCAAAGCTTGTTGGCATTCCGGGATCCAGGAAAAGTAGTCTTCTTTTTTAAAAATGAGAAGAACCTGTGGCTTTTGTCTGAGGATCTCTATACGAACCAGCCCAGGGCGTCTATACGTCCGGTCAGCCTCTAGACGGCCTTGACGTTGTCCACCACAGTGATACGTTCGATAGCTTTGATTTATCGGGGTTGATCTCAATCCATCGATTTGACACCATGAATCTAAGGAATTTTTCGGACCCCGAATGCGCCTTTTTTGGGTTCAGCTTAATATTGTACCTCTTTAATATGCCAAAAGTTCCCTACAAATGTTTCTAATGGTCCTCTGCTCGCTGGAACTTAACTAACATGTCGTCAATGTAAACTTCCATTTATTTTCCTATATGTTCTTCGAACATCTAGTTTACTAGGCGTTGATAAGTGGCACCGGCGTTCTTTAATCCGAACGGCATTACGTTATAACAATATGTGCCAAATTTAGTGATAAAAGAAGTTTTTTCTTGATCGACCGGTCCATCCGAATTTGGCTGTACCCGGAATGAGCATCGAAAAAACTAAGTATATCGTGCTCGATCATCGTGCCGATCATCCGATCGATGTTAGGCAAAGGAAAAGAATCCTTAAGGCATGCCTTGTTCAAGTCTTTGTAATCTATGCACATTCTTAGCTTATTTCTTTTTTTAGGTACTACCACAATGTTAGCTAACTAGTTCGGGTACTTAACTTCCTGAATGGATCCTATTTTAAGGAGTTTAGATACCTCGTCCTTGATGAATGTGTGCTTGACTTCGGTCGACGGTCTCCTTTTCTACTTAATCGGATGGAACTTCGGGTCCAAACTCAGCTTATGAGTGGTTACCTTCGGCGGGATCCTTGTCATGTCAAGATGTAAAAAAGCGAAATAATCTATGTTAGCTATTAGGAATTCAATGAGTTTTTTCCTAAGCTTAGGAGTTAACACCGTGCCCAGGTATACTTTCTGGTCGGGTAGGTGTTCGATCAATATGAATTTCTCCATCTCCTTGACCGTCGATTTGGTGACATCAGTATCATAAGGAGCTATGAAGGATCTTGGAATTCCGTAATCATCTTCCTAATCAGCTCGTCGATACTGCGGTCCGACCGGGATAGAAGTTGGTGCTTGCTATTTGACTTCGGCCTGTTCGATCGGCTCTATTTTCCTTCATGTCGGGACGACGGGCACCGGGAGTATTTCATCAACTGCGAGCATACCCTTTGCAGTCGATTGTTCTCCGCATACCGTCTCGACTCTTCATGGAGTAGGGAATTTTAATGCCTAGTGTTAGGTCGAAGGTATTTCCCTCATGTTGTGAACCCATGGTCTTCCAAATAGAGCGTTATATCTCATATCCCATTAGATCACATAGAACTTTGTTTCCTGGATGGTTCAGAAGGTGTTTACGGGTAGGGTTATCTCCCCTTTAGTGGTGTCACATGCCTTGTTAAACCCATTCAACAACTGGACTGCTAGCACTATCTGCTCTTGTAATCCCAACTGCTCTACGACCCTCGATTTGATAATGTTGGCCGAGCTACCTGGATCATTAAACACACATTTAACTCGTGATTTATTGATACGTACGAAAATTACTAGTGCATCATTATAAGGTTGTACGATGCCCTCTGCATCTTCGTCGCTGGATGAAATGGTTCCTTTTGAGATATAATCTCGGGTGCATTTCTCCCATGTGATCGACCCCCGGCCCTTGGGGGACATCGACCCCTCCAATGATCATGTTGATGATGTGTTGGGATTCCTCTTGTTAAGTCTATTTGTTGGCGTCCTTGCTTCTGAAGTGGTATTTGGCTTGATCGCTTAAAAATTCTCGCAGGTGTCCGTTATTAAATAACCGGGGCATTTTCTTCTCTCAATTGTTGGTAGTCCTCGGTCCTATGTCCATGAGTGCCATGATACTTACACATCAAGTTATGATCTCTCTGGGTAGGATTTGACTGCAATAGTCGATGCGACTTGATTCCTTCATGCGCCCGGTGGCTGATACGATGGTAGCTGCACCAACATTGAAGTTATACTCTAACAATCTCAGAGCTTCCCTTCCCATAAGCAGCCTGTTGAAACCCTTTTTGCTCATCAGGCCTCGGTTATTGGGCCCTCATTCACTTTTCCTTTAGTTCCTTGTAGAGGTGCATCTGGACCCGTTTCCCCTTCGATCTACAATAGTATGGTTGGTACCGGTCTTGGACTGGAGTTGATTCATAATCGACAACCCTCTTAGGCCTATCGTCAATTTTGATGGGATAAACGGAACTGGAAGGGGTTCCAAGTTGGTCGTCCTCGACTATGATTTTTGAATGATACGTGTTGTGGGCGCCAACCCAAATTACCACTGGTTACTTTACCAAGTTTGTTTCAGCTGCTGTGAAGCCAAGTAGCTTCGGGGTTTAAGTCCCTAAGTGAATTCCTGAACAACCGAATCGCCCGCAACCTGAGGTAAGTCCATCCGTTCCATCTGAAATCTTGTCACGAACTCTCTAAGAATCTCGTTGTCCCTTTGTTTAATTTTGAAAAGATCTTATTTTCTTGTGTCGCCCTTGATGTCCCCGGCATGAGCCTTTACAAAGGCATTCTCCAACATAGTGAACGAATCAATGGAGTTTGGGGGCATGTTGTGGTACCATATCATTGCTCCTTTTGACGTAGTTTCCTCAAACTTCTTTAATAATACTGACTCGATTTCGTCATCTTCTAATTCGTTGCCTTCGATGGCGCATGTGTAGGAGGTCACATGCTCATTTGATTTGTGGTTCTGTTATATTTTGAAATATCGAGCATATGAAACCTTTTTGGGATCGGCTTCATCGCCTCGCTCGGAGGAAATGGTTTTTGGACAAATTTCTTGGAGTCCAGACCTTTCAATATTGGAGGTGATCCATGGGTTTTATCGACCCGGGAATTATATGTCTCTACCTTCTTTTCGTTTGGCTCAATTTTCTTTTCTCCTGATTCCATCCGTTTCGTTAATGATTCAAGCATTTTCATTACTTCGGGGCTGACACCGGACTCAGCTTCACCTAGTCTTTCAGTGATCTACTCATTTCTTTGGGTGTTCTCCCGGGATGGTTCGGGTTTAACTCTGTTGGGGCGCGACTTTGATTTTGCAGCTCATTATCGTCGACTGTTGAGCCTGCAATATTTCGAAGATGAAGCGTAAACTGACCACGTCGCCTTCGCCTTCAGGCGCTCCTCGAGCCGTTGGTCGGGCTCCTCCACGGACGCTGTTCTCAGGGTCAGTAGGCAGGTTGGCGTCCATGGCCACCTACGAGTTAGCGTAGTTTGGGTGTACAACCGGAACTCCGTTGGGATCGGCAGGGGGCACCTCATTGCTAGGCACCAGATTGTTTTTTTCGCCTTGATGGCCGGATTCAGCCTCATCGTTCAAGTGAGCAGGTTGAGAATTTGACATCTCTAAACTGACCTGAAATTGAGACATTGAAGAACAAGTATAAAATAGAGTGTGTTATGAAGATTTGTATCAAACCACCACTATTATCCTTAGCCCCACAGTGGGCGCTAAACTATTTATCCTTAAAATGAATAATAATTAAATTTGTACGCGGTTTTAAGGATATGTGGATTGATTCAACACAAGCAATCAAGAGTGTTAGATAAATGAATTAAAGATGAGATAAATAACCAAACCAATTGTGACTTTGAGTCCGGGCTCAGATTTTAGCTTATCAATAATTAGCCCTCGACCGGACCCTCGATTCGAAGCCAAATGCTTATGAAAGACTATGATTAAAATAAGAAATTTTCAATAGCTAGAAAGTAGAGAAATAAGTTTATATTGCCTTGACATGCGTGTTACAGTTTTTATTGAATAAAAATCCCCCCTTTTATATACTAGGGGAGTTTCATCCCTAGTACAACTCTAAAATAGGTTTTAAAAAATCCTCATTTCTCGTCAATTACTAATATGCTACCGATGTTAGGCGAGATTCACGCCGTGATATTCACTTGGATGGGGATATCACGGTTTCTGTTAGTCGTGTGCAACAATTCGTAGTTCTTTCCGAGGTTTAGGAGCTCGCTCTAAGTCCGGAGAGTATTGTCTTGCTAGGCCCGGTGGCAAGCATTCTGTTCGGCCCCTGGTACGAGGAGTTCCTGGCTTTGATTCTGATCCCATGCAGTTATTTTTTCGCTTCGTTTGACCCACCGAGAAATCGGGGAATATGTTACCCTCGATTTTACCCGTATACAATAGTCTATTTTCATTTGCTCCCAATAATTTTGGAAATCCCTAGTTCTAGCAAAATAAAAAGGGTTTTAACTATATTTTCAGAATGTATAAGTGATCAAACCATTTTCTGCGGCCATTTCCCGTTCGTTACTAAGTGTTTCTCTTTTTTTATTTTTTATTTTACAGTACAACTTGCTTTTTTCAAATAGTCAAGACACGTACATGTAATAAATAAATATAAAAATTATTTACTGATAAATGTACAACTTGCGAATATCTTCTCTTTTCCTTTTTAATTCTTTGCTTTTTGAAGTGATCGGTGAAGCTAGCTGAAAATTTTAAAAATTATCTTGAGAAATTGATTGCCTTAAAACTGGAGTGTAAATTTTTATTTTTAGCAACAACGAAACTTCACTGTCTAAATTTTTATTCATTGTTGTTTCCTTTTCTAGTGGTCAATTTAGGGTGCTTTCTTTTTAGTTGAATTTTGCTCTAACAATGATCTCTTAAAAGCGTGTTAATGGTAAGAATCTGTATAATTGTATGTGCTGCATAATTTTTGGTGCTATTTTGGAGTAATTTTGGGCACCGTTGATATAGTTTGTAGGAGAAAATATAAAAAGTTTGAAAATCATATATTTAGTATTATCTATTATTCAATCATAGTTAAGACTCATCTTTTGTAAATTAAATACAAACCATTAATTTAAAAAAGGAACATGTGTCATGCATCCAAGTAGGAACTTGGAAAAATGGAGACAATAAAAGATGGAGAGGAGTTGAATCCTAAAACATAGAGACTATATACGTATTGATAAACAATCGCGCAATTCTCTCATTCATTTTCATGTTGAGTTGCTGTGTTGCACATTTATTGTTATGTTAATCACATAATCTGAATTAACAGCAGATCAAATCATTATCAAAATAATTTTCCTTTGTTAATAAGCTGCACTTAAACTATATACTCAAATTGACGGGCCAAAGGAGTTGCCAATACCATATTTTGTTTTGTTAATTTAAATTATAAATTTTTAATTTGCCACAATCCAAAATCCTACCTTAAGAATTGTTTATGATGGCACCTAGCCTCTAAAATTAGGTAAGTTAATCATTTACTACAGTTAAACCAATTAAACATAATCTAATGAAAATAGGGTTTAATCTTGTTGGTGTTAGTGCATTTTAATATTAAAATTATAATATTAAAGTGCATTATTTCTTGTAAGGTAGAGGTTATAAATTGACAAAAAAGTGGTCGTTACTTTGGTTTAACTCATGAAATCACTAATGCCATGATCTACCATTAATTACCCACTAAAGATTAAATTTTGTAACCACCAATCATGTTCTACAATTTTATTGTCACACTATCTTATTATTTATTTTATGGAAAAGATTCGACACCTATAAATAGTGGTGTTTCTTCCTTGTGCTTGGAAAGGGAAATACGGCAGTGTGAATGAAAAAAGTGAACTTGGTGTAGTGAAAAAGAGAGTTAGGAGAATGAGAAAATCTAAGTCTCCAACTTATTTTCTACAAAAAAGAATATTATTTCTTTTGCAGGAAGTTGCTCATTCTGGTGGAGTTTTCGACTCAACAACTTGTCTAGAGTTTGTTCGAGTCATACAACGTTGTCGGGCTGTTATATGTTAGAGGGGAAAAGTCAAGAGTATTAATGCTGGACCGGTGAAGATGCTACCGCAACGGTCTTGAATCTCCTTAAAGAGAGCGAGATATCCGCCCCTCAGCCTGAAGATATTTTGTTTTCTTCATTTTATTTATCAATTGTAATTGTATTTTCACCAACAATTTTAAGGAGATTCAATTCTTATGCAGTTGAAAAATAAGCAGATATTACGGTAGAAGTTCACTCTCTTTATGGGATGGAAAGATAAAAAGTTTTCTACCTAGTAACTCAAGCGGAGAAAAGGTAAAAAATTTTACCTTATATTTTCATGACCATGTGATTATATTATTTATAATTATAAAATTTCAATCTAGTAATAGTGGGGGTAAAAGAAATAAAAAGCTCTTGCATGAAAAATTTGAATATTCATGTATAGGTTAAAGTTGATTAAGTCAAAAGAGTGTGATAAGTGCATATATCATAAGTTTTGGAATGATTCGAATTTATTGTTTGCCTCTATATTGATGATGTGTTAATATTTGACTTTAACATGAATGTTATTGGAGAAACCAAAAGCATACTTAGTCATTTTGACATGAAAGATTTAGTGAGAAAAAATTCATTTTTGGAATGAAAATTACTAGAACATGTGATGGAATTCTCCTTGACCATTCACATTATGTTGAGAAAATTCTATAAAAGATATTTTTTCATTGGAAGCATGTTGTAACTCCTTTTGATTCAAGCTTTCACTTATTTCGTGTGCAAAGTGACATTAATGTGATAAATCAAATGAAATATGCTAGCTTAACTGAAAACTTGAGATATGTGACTGATTGCACTCGGTCTGATATTATATATACAATAGGAGTACTTAGCAGGTTTACAAGAAAATCAAGCAATAAACATTTACATGCTATAACAAGAGTTACGGGGCATTTACTTGGTACAAAAACATATGGCTTATTTTATAAAAATATTATGTTGTACTTGAAGGCTTTTCTAATGCAGATTCGAACACTTTATCTGCTGATTCCTGTTGTACTACATGTTATATTTTTACTTTGGGAGGTAGTTCTAGTTGTTAGAAATGAAAAAAGCAAATAATAATTGTTAACTCACCATGGAGGCTAAACTAATTGTTTTAGTTTCAGCTAGTGAAGAAGCAAATTGGTTGAGAGATGTATTATTTCAAAGTCCTTATTTTGAAAAACTAATTCCTCCTATTTTAATTCATTGTGATAGCACTATTGTTATTGGTAAAGTACAAAACCATTATTAGAACGGTGAATCCAGACCTATAAGGAGAAAAATACAGCATTGTGCGATAATATTTGACAAGTGATACTATTAATGTTGATTATGTTAAATCTTGTGATAATTTTACAGATCCATTGACTAAGGCTTTAGCAAGAGAAAGAGTCTGTATTACATTGAGGGGGAAGTGATTGAAGCCCATAAATTCATAAGTCATATATGAGGAAACCCAACTTCGGGACTAAAGATTCTATAATCAGGTTCAATGGGAAGAACAAATCATATGATGGCTTGGTTTGAAATGCACTATTATATTTGTTACTGTTCCATCCCTATGGTGTGAGTGCATTTAACCTATAACGATTTGCGAGGTTGAGTTTTGTTTAACTCTTAATAAAAATTTGTAGCTCGTATAAGTGGGGTGTTATAGTTACAGGACCCATGTGAATGTGGAAGTAGGTTGCTTCCTTTGAGAATTGAGCTTGTTCTCAAAAATACTCATGAAAACCAGGATAGCACAATGCCGTAATGTACCGACTAATAAAGCTCATGTCAATATCTTGATTATTATGTGTAAGAAGTGATACTTTATTTTCCTAAAGCAGCCTTAGTTCAAGTCTGAGACCACTACTAGCTCTGGAGTTGAGATCGCTATTTTACTAATGGAGGTTCAATGCAGAGCACACCTTCATTATGCATAATAATCTCCTTTCAACTGGTAAACTCTCTTATTTTAATATTAAAATGAGTGGGGGAATATTGGCGTTAGAGAATTTTAGTAATAAAGTACATTATTTCTTGTTAGATAATGGTTATAAATTAGCAATAAAGTGGTCACTACTTTGGTATAACTCATGAAACCATTAATGCCATGATCTACCACTAATTACCCACTAAAGATTAAATTTTATAACCACCAACCATGTTCATAATTTTATTATTCCACTACCTTATTATTTATTTTATGAAAAAGATTCTACACCTATAAATCGTGGTGTTTCTTCCTTGTGTTTGGAATGGGAAAATATGGTAGTGTGAATTAAAAAAGTGAACTTGGTGTTGTGAAAAAGAGAGTTAAGAGAAACAGAAAATCTAAGTCTCCAACTTATGCTCTACAAAAGAGAATATTATTTCTGGCAGGTTGATGTTCATATTGGTGGAGTTTTGGACTCAACAACTTGTCCAGAGTTTGTTCGAGTCATACGAGGTTGTCAGACAGTTGTATCCTGGAGGGGACAAGTCAAGAATATTACCGCTGGGCCAGTGAAGATGTGACAGCAGTGGGCTTTAATCTCCTTAAAGAGATCAAGATATCCGTGCCTCAGCCTGAAGATATTTTATTTTTTTCATTTTATTTTCAACTGTAATTGTATTTACACCAACAAAAATAAATACAGAAAAGGTGATACAAACCTATGCAGCGATAATCAAAGCAAATTCCTCAAGATTAGGTAGTACAGAGTCACGAACTCTATTAAATACATAGAAAACTTGAAATACAATAGTATTAAGATAGAGAATTGACAGTAATAATATAGAAAAGGACTCCAAGGGACTGCGACAATCAATCAGCTCTACCTTGAATCTTCACGATCCAGAAGCTCTCACTGCCTGAATCTGATAGCTCCAAAACCTGGATTTGCACAAAAATATATAGAAGTGTCGTATGAGTACTCCACAGTCGATGCCTAGCAAGTATCAAGACTAACCTCGATCGAGTAGTGACGAGATTTAAGTCTAGATACTCACTAATCAGGTAATCTGTGCAAATAAATATAAGGCTAGCAACAAAATCAAGTAAATAAATTGTACAAAGAGAAATCATGTGATGAAACAATAAAATAATTAAAGAACAGAAAAAAACAAGTGAAAACAATTAAGTAAAAACAATAACAGTTCTAATCAGAATATCATTTGCATGCAGGATTTACAACAAGAGTCACCCCGAGGCACCGCACCCCATAATCACAAAGTCACAAATCATGAATCTTATACACATGGAACCTCGTGCGCACATTATCAATCACCCTTGCATGGCAAAGACCTCGTTCCACAACATAAGACATACCCCGCGCGGAAAAGACCTCATACCACAATAGAAGTCGCAACTGCATGGACACCTCATGTGCTGCACGAAAAACTCACGTGCCAATATCACAATCTTCCCGACGTGGTCACACGCTCAATATCACAATCCGACTGGCATGTTCACGGGATCAATATCACAATCTGCCCGGCGTGGTCATAGGCTCAATGTCACAATTCACTCGGCATGATCACGAGCTACCTTCCAAACCACATCGCAGAGAAAGCAGATATACAAGAATACATGTACATGATCAATGAACATCAAGATTCATACTCCTGGACTAAAATAGATGACATGTTACGATGTATGCATGTGGAAGTGTACTATCACAGCTCAAATCATCAAGTAATATTAGAGACACATAGTAGCACATTGGGAACAACACAAGAGAACATGTAATATGCATGACACACACTAGGAAGTCTAAAGCAATAACCAGAATACTTCTCTTTCATCAACAACACATAACATCCCCATATAGCCACCCTTAGCCCACCACGTTGACAATGCCATAATATCTACCTGTATCACTCCACCCAGACAATATATATTAATAGCTACTCGTGTCACTCCGCCCCGATAATAACACAATAGCCACCTGTATCACTCCGTCCAGATAATAACATAATATCCACTTGTATTACTCTGCCCAGACAGTATATCAACAACCATCTATATCACTCCGCACAATCATCAATAATGAAATGCTACCCTTATGCTCTGCACAACAATAATTAATACCCGCAACATATCCACATATGCCATAATATTGCCAAAATAACAATACCAATATCAAAATAAAGCATAGCCCATGGCTCAACAACAATGTATAAAAATATTTCAAAAATAACAAAATAAAACGGAAAACAAATCGACAATGAAAGATATTCCATATAACAACAACTTCAATTTAAATCATATTAATAACCTAAGAGTCTAAACCGGTCAATTTCTACATATAAGCATGTGTACACACTAGTCACCTTGTGTACACATCTTTCACATAATTCAAATAATATAATTAGTCTATATCCTACAGGGTAGTTTTCCCACACAAAGTTAGGCAAGATACTTATCTCAAAGAGGCTAAATCAATCCATTAATAAGACCTTCCTGCATGAATCAACCTCCGGACACCTAAAATCTAGCCACAATAACTTAATATCATAAATAAAACCATAGAAAATATTTTGAATAATAAAGTTTTGATCTTTAACAAGAATCAAAATGTTAACCCAAAAATCCGCACCTTGAACCCGACAAAACTCAAAAATTCTGAAAAACCCATTTAATACGAGTCCAACCATACCAAAACCATCCAATTATCATCAATTTATGTTTTAGAAAAGTTTTTACTAAAATTTCCAATTTCTCCAATTCAAATCATCAATCAAATAGTAAAATCGAGGTTGGAATCATGAAATATAACTAAATCCTAGTCAAGAACACTTACCCCAATCTAAATCGCGAAAATTCCCTTAAAAATCCTCCAAAACTGAGCTCTCTAACTCAAAATGTGACAAAATAACAAAAGCCCTCGAAATAAAGTACTTATAAGCACGGCCGAGTTATATCATCGCGATTGCGGCATATCCTTCGCGATCACGTAGAAGAAAAGTAGCACTGCCAGCAAAAGCACTTTGCGAACACGACACCTGCTCTGCAAATGCATTGCTCCACTCTATTAGACCACCACGAGCGCGTCACAACCCACACGAACATGATGACCAAAACCCCCCAGCTTTTTTGCTGAAACACGATTGCAAACCTTCTGTCGGAATGCGACAAACAAGTCTAGCCAGCTCAGATTCCCTTATCCGTGAATGCGATGGCTCCCTCGCAAACGCGATGAAAAATAAGTCCAGCTATTAAAATACCTATCGTGATCGCGTCTGTGCTCCTGCGATCGCGAAGTTCAACTGGAGCACCAGAGAACTCAGAGAAACTAGCAGCTCATGCAACCTCCAAAATGGTACAAAATCAATCTGAAACATACTAGAGCCCATCGGGACCCCGTCCAATCATACCAACTAATCCCAAAACATAATACCGGACCTACTCGAGGCTTTAAATCATGCCAAACAACATCAACACTACGAATCGCACCTCGCTTCAAGCGTAATGAACTTATGAACTATCAACTTCCAAAACTCATGCCGAACCATATCAAATCAACCCGGAATTACCTCAAATTTTGCATGTAAGTTCCAAGTGACACAATAGACCTTATATCAACTCCCGGGACCGCAATCTGAACCCAATATCCACAAAGTCAACTCTTGTTCAAACCTATCAACCTTCCAAACCTCCAACTTTCCAACTTTTGCTAATTCAAGCTAAACAACCTAGGAGCCTCCAAATCCACATCCGAACATACACCTGAGTCTAAAATTACCATATGGACATAACAGAACCATCAAAACTCCAACCCGAGATCAAATACGTAAAAGTTAAACTTGGTCAAGTTTTCCAACTTAAGACTTCTAAAATGAGAATCATTTTTTCAAATCAATGCTGAACCGCTCGAAAACAAAAAACCGACCATACACGCAAGACATAATGCATCATTTGAAGCTACTCACAGCCTCGAACCACCAAACAAATGTACAAATGATCAAAACAACTGGTCAAGTCATTACATTCTTCCCCTCTTAAACAAATGTTCATTCTCGAACGTGCCAAGAGACAACCCTCGAATCACTGTATTATCTCACCATACACATAGCTTTGGCGGGATCCCTGTCATGTCAAGATGTGACGAAATGAAACAATCTGTGTTAGCTATAAGGAATTCAATGAGTTTTTTCCTGAGCTCAGGAGTTAACCCCGTGCCTAGTTATACCTTCTGGTCGGGTAGGTGTTCAATCAATATGACTTTCTCCATCTCCCTGACCGTCGATTTGGTGGCATCAGTATCATCAGGAGCTATAAAGGATCTTGTAATTCTGTAATCATCTTCCTTATCATCTCGTCGATCCTGCGATCCGACTGGGATTGACATTGGTGATTGCTATTTGACTTTGGCCTTTCCGGTCAGCTCTATTTTCCTTAATTTCGTTACGGCGGGCACCAAGAGTATTTCATCAGCTGCGAGCATACCCTTTGTAGTCGATAGTTCTCTGTATACCGTCTCGATTCTTCATGGAGTAGGGAATTTTAACGCCTAGTATTAGGTCGAAGGTATTGCCCTCATGTTATGAACCCATGGTCTTCCTAATAGAGCGTTATATCTCATATCCCCTTTGATAACATAGGACTTTGTTTCTTGGATGGTCCCGACAGTGTTTACGGGTAGGGTTATCTCCCCTTTAGTGGTTTCAGATGCCATGTTAAACCAATTCAACAACTGGACTGCTAGCACTATCTAATCTTGTAATCCCAACTGCTCTACGACCCTTGATGTGATGATGATAGCCGAGCTACCTGGATCAACCTCTATTTTAGGTTTTGAGGTATGGTCATGTTCGTCGATTCTGCCTGTTCGTTCCTACTAGGGTGATAGGGTGTTGATAGTATTTTTTAAATCCTGTGATCCTAGGATAATTTGCTTACCTTGTTGCCTATGAATTACTTCCCATTATCACACAGGGCTTCAGCCGGTATCCCAAATCGACATATTATGTGGTCCTAGATGAAGTCATGACTTCTTTCTACCATTCCTTTTCGAATGCTTGGGCCTCGATCCATTTGGAAAAATAGTCAGTCATGAATATTATGAATTGAGCTTTATCGGGTGCCCATGGTAGGGGACCGATGATGTCCATCCCCCATCTCATAAACAGCCATGGGGATAGGACCGAGTGTAGTAGCTCTCCTGGTTGATGGATCATCAGTGTGTGTCTCTGGCAGCCGTCGCATTTTCTTATGAAGTCTTTCACATCCTTCTCCATTTTAGTCCAATAGTAACCATCCATGATTAATTTTTGAACCAAAGACTCTGCCCCCGAATGGATTTCGCAAGTGCCTTCATGAACTTCTCTCAAGGCGTACTCAGTATCTCGCGGCCCCAAGCATCTAGCTAACGGTTCGTCGAATGTTCTTCTGAATAATTCCCCTTCGATCGAGCTAAATCTAGAAGCCTTGGTACGTAGAGCCCTCGATTCTTTGTGGTCCAAGGGAAACTTCCTAGTTTTTATGTAGTCTATGTACTTGTTCCTCCAGTCCTAGGTTAAACTTGTTGAGTTTACTTCGACATGGACTTCTTCTACCACCGACTTCATGAACTGTACGACTGTTCCTGAATGAAATTCATCGTCATCAACTGAAGACCCCAAGTTAGCCAGAGCATCTGCCTCACTATTTTGATATTGTGGCACGTGCTACAGGGTCCACCCCTTGAATTGTTGTTGTGATACGTATAACTTGTCTAAATACCTTCGCATTCATTCCTCTTTTAATTTGAATGTCCCGTTGACTTGATTTACCACAAGAAGGGAATCACACTTAGCTTCGAACACTTCGGCCCCTTGTCTTTTAGCTAATTCAAGACATGCAATTATGGCCTTATACTCGGCCTCATTGTTAGTCAACTTGAAAATTCTAATAGATTGTCTAACTACATTCCCCATAGGAGGCTTCATCACAATGCCGAGTCCAGACCCTTTTGTGTTCAAGCCACCGTCCGTAAAAAGGTTCCAAATTCCCGAGGTAGTCCTTGAGGCAAACAATAATTCTCTTTCGAATTTGGGCACTAAGGCCGGTGTAAGTCGACCACGAAATCAGCCAAAATTTGAGATTTTATGGCAGTTCGGGGCCGATACTTGATATCGTACCCGCTGATTTTGATGGCCCAAATGGCAATTGGCCCGAGAGCTCGGGTTTGTGCATGTTGTTCCTCAGTGGGTAAGAGGTCATGACACATATGAGGTGACATTGAAAGTATGATTTTAACTTTCTATAGGCGCTTAGAAAGCGAGCGCCAATTATTCTAGGTGAGGATACCTCGTTTCAGCCTCGCCTAGAGTTATACTGCCATAGTAAATAGGTAATTGCGTACCTTCATTTTCTCGCACTAAGACTTCACTTACCACCACCTCAGAAACCACCAAGTAAAGGTACAACTATTTGTCCGCCTTTGGAGTGTGGAGCAGGGGGAGGGGGTTCGAAAGGTACCGTTTGAGTTCCTCCAAAGCTTGTTAGCATTCTGGGATCCAGGAAAAGTTAGTCTTCTTTTTTAACAATAAGAAGAACCGGTGGCTTTTGTCTGAGGATCTCGATTCGAACCGGCCCAGGGCGGCTATACGCCCGGTCAACTTTTGAACACCCTTGACATTGTCAACCATAGTGATATGTTTGATAGCTTTGATTTATCAGGGTTGATCTCGATCCCTCGATTGGACACAATGAACCCAAGGAATTTTTCGGATCCGACCCCGAATGCTGACTTTTTCGGGTTCAGCTTAATATTGTACCTCTTTAATATGCCGAAAGTTGCCTACAAATGTTTCAAATGCTCCTCTGCTTGCAGGGACTTAACTAACATGTCGTCAATGTAAACTTCCATTTATTTTCCTATCTTTTCTTCGAACATCTAGTTTACTAGGCGTTGATAAGTGGCACTGTCGTTCTTTAATCTAAACGACATTACGTTATAACAATATGTGCCAAATTTAGTGATAAAAGAAATTTGTTCTTGATCGCCCCGGTCCATCCAAATTTGGTTGTACCTAGAATAAGCATCGAAAAAAAGTATCTCGTGCTCAATCATCACGCCGATCATCCGATTGATGTTAGGAAAAAAAGAATCCTTAGGACATGCCTGGTTCAAGTATTTGTAATCTACACACATTCTTAGCTTATTTCTTTTTTTAGGTACTACCACTACGTTAGCTAACTAGTTCGGGTGCTTAAATTCCTGAACGGATCCTATTTTAAGGAGTTTAGATACCTCGTCCTTGATGAATGTGTGCTTGACTTTGGACGATGGTCTCCTTTTCTGCTTAATCAGATGGAACTTTGGGTTCACACTCATCTTCTGAGTGATTACCTTCGGTGACATCCCTGTCATGTCAAGATGTGATAAAGCGAAACAATCTATGTTACCTATAAAGAATTCATGAGTTTTTTCCTGAGCTCAGGAGTTAACCCTGTGCCCAGGTATACCTTCTGGTCGAGTAGGTGTTCGATCTATATGACTTTCTCCATCTTCTTGACCGTCGATTTGGTGGCATCAGTATCATCAGGAGCTATGAAGGATATTGGAATTCCGTAATCATCTTCCTCATCAGCTCGTCGATCCTGCGGTCCAACCAGGATCGACGTTGGTGATTGCTATTTGACTTCAGCCTTTCCGGTCGGCTCTATTTTCCTTAATGTCAAGACGACGGGCACCAGGAGTATTTCATCAACTGCGAGCATACCCTTTGCAGTTGTTTGTTCTCCGTATATCGTCTCGACTCTTCATGGAGTAGGGGATTTTAATGCCTAGTGTTAGGTCGAAGTTATTGCCCTCATGTTATGAACCCATGGTCTTCCGAATAGAGAATTATATCTCATATAACCTTTGATCACATAGAACTTTGTTTCCTGGATGGTTCAAACGGTGTTTATGGATAGGTTTATCTCCCCTTTAGTGGTTTCACATGCTATGTTAAACCCATTCAACAATTGGACTGCTATCACTATCTGATCTTGTAAAACTGTTCTACGACCCTCGATTTGATGATGTTGGACGAGCTACCTGGATCAATAAACACACATTTAACTCGTGATTTATTCATAAGTACAGAAATTACTAGTGCATCATTATAAGGTTGTATGATTCCCTCTGCATCTTTGTCGCTGGATGAAATGGTTCCTTCCGAGATATAATCTCGGGTGCATTTCTCCCATGTGATCGACACTTTAATGCGTTTTATCACCGACCCTTGGGGAACATCGACCCCTCCAATGATCATGTTAATGATGTGTTGGGATTCCTCTTGTTCAGTCTATTTGTTGGCGTCCCTGCTTCTGAAGTGCCTTTTGGCTCGATCACTCAAAAATTATCATAGGTGTCCGTTATTAAATAACCAAACATTTTCTTCTCTCAATTGTTGGTAGTCCTCGGTCCTATGTCCATGAGTGCCATGATACTTACACATTAGGTTAGGATCTCTCTGGGTAGTATTGTACTGCAATAGTCGATGCCACTTGATTCCTTCATGCGCCCGATGGCTGATACGATGGTAGCTGCACCAACGTTGAAGTTATACTCTAACAATCTCGGAGCTTCCCTTCCCCCGAGCAGCCTTTTGAAACCATTTCTTCTCATCAGGCCTCGATTATGGTCCCTCAATCACTTCTCCTTTTGTTCCTTGTAGAGTTACATCTGGACCCGTTTCCCCTTTGATCTAACTGTATGGTTGGTACCCATCTCGGACCTGACTTGGTTTATGATCGACAACCCTCTTAGGCCTATCGTCAGTTTTGATAGGATAAACGGAACCAGAAGGGGTTCCAAGTTGGTCGTCCTCGACTATGATTTTTGAATGATACGTGTTGTGGACGCCGACCCAAGTTACCGCTGGGTACTTTACCAAGTTTGTTTTAGCTGCTGCGAAGCCAAGGAGCTTCGGGGTTTAAGTTCCTGAGTGAATGCCTGAACAACCCAATCGTCCGCAACTTGAGGTAAGTCCATCCGTTCCATTTGAAATCTTGACACGAACTCTCTGAGAATCTCATTGTCCCTTTGTTTAAATTTGAAAAGATCTTATTTTCTTGTCTCTCCCTTGATGGCCACGACATGAGCCTTTATAAAGGCATCCACCAGCATAGTGAACAAATCAATGGAGTTTGGGGGCATGTTATGGTACCATATCATTGCTCCTTTTGATGGAGTTTCCCCGAACTTCTTTAATAATACTGACTGGATTTCGTCGTCTTCTAAGACGTTACCTTTTATGGCGCATGTGTAGGAGGTCACATGCTCATTTGATCTGTGGTTCTGTTATATTTTGAAATATCGAGCATATGAAACCTTTTTGGAATCAGCTTCTTCGCCGCGCTCAGAGGAAATGTCTTTTGGACAAATTTCTTGGAGTCCATACCTTTCAATATTGGAGGTGATCTAGGGGTTTTATCGACCCGGTAATTACATGTCTCTACCTTCTTTTCGTTTGGCTCAATTATCTTTTCTCCTGATTCCATCCATTTCATTACTGCTTCAAGCATTTTCATTACTTCGGGGCTGACACCGGACTTAGCTTCACCTAGTCTTTTAGTGACCTGCTCATTTCTTTGGGTGTTCTCCCGGGATGGTTTGAGTTCAACTCTGCTGGGGGCGCGAGTTTGATTTTGCAGCTCACTATCACCGCCTGTTGAGCCTGCAATATTTCGAAGATGAAGCGTAAACTGACCACGTCGGCTTCGCCTTCAGGCGCTCCTCGAGCCGTTGGTCAGGCTCCTCTACAGACGCTTTTATCGGGGTCAGTAGGCAGGTTGGCGTCCATGGCCACCTGTGAGTTAGCATCGATTGGGTGTGCAACCAGGACTCCATTGGGATCAGCAGGGGGCACCTCATTGCTAGGCACCAGATTGTTGTTTTTGCCTTGATGGGCGGATTCAGCCTCATCGTTCAAGTGAGTAGGTTGAGAATTTGATATCTCTAAACTGACCTGAAATTGAGACATTGAAGAACAAGTATAAAATAGAGTGTGTTATGAAGGTTTGCATCAAACCACCACTATTATTATTAGCCCCACGGTGGGTGCTAAACTGTTTATCCTTAAAATGGATAACAATTAAATTTGTACGCAGTTTTAAGGATATGTGGATTGATTCAACACAAGCAATCAAGAATGTTAGGTAAGTGAATTAAAGATGAGATAAATAACCAAACTAGTTGTGACATTGAGTCCGGGCTCAAATTTTAGTGTATCAATAATTTAGCCCTCGACCGGACCCTTGATTCGAAGCCAAATGCTTATGAAAGACTATGATTAAAATAAGAACTTTTCAATAGCTAGAAAGCAGAGAAATAAGCTTATATTGCCTTGACATGTGTGTTACAGTTTCTTATTGAATAAAAAGCCTCCCCTTTATATACTAGGAGAGTTTCATCCCTAGTACAACTCTAAAAAAGGTTTTAAAAAATCCTCATTTCTCGTTAATTACTAATATGCTACTGATGTCAGGCGAGATTCACGCCGTGATATTCGCTTGGGTGCATATATCAAGAATTTCTGTTAGTCGTGTGCAACCGTTTGTAGTTTTTTTCGAGGTTTAGGAGCTCGCTCTATGTCTGGAGAGTGTTGTCTTGCTAGGCCCGGTGGTAAGCATTCTGTTCGGACCCTGTCACGCCCATTTTTTCTCGCGAAATCATGTTTCGACACTTCTGAGACAACTCCTTTCCTTTTGGGATGGGGTATGGGATTTGAAGAGTCGTCACCTAATGGATTAAGGTGCATTAGGGAACCTAGAGCAGTTAAATCATGAAACTAGTTTGCATCACCAAAGATCGGGTAAGGGCTCGAAATTACCTTGAGGGGAAGGTGTTAGATACCCCTCGAGGTCCACAATGGTGGGTCCCCGTTGAATTTAATAAAGCGAATTAGTCTTAAAGGAAAATAAAGCAATTTAGACAACTATTATTTCAAAACATGAATTAAAAGGGGTCCTAAGTTTTAGCCTACATGATCATTTCCATGCAATACTTGGTAACTTTCCCCAAGTTGGGGTGCTACACATAGTATTAGCGCACGGGTCATCATTTCCTTTACTATCCAATTACTATCTTTCAGTTGTTACTTAAGCATTCTAGTAGCTTCTAACTCGTGCGTTATACGTGCACTACCCATCCCTTACCTATGGTCCTGGAGGTTTTAGGACCTCTATTTAAGGTAGTTCTAGACTGACCTATGTTGCTTAAAATGAGAAAAATCTAGGCAACAAACAAAATTCAGATAGGACTATCATGTAAGGAGCAAATAAGGGCTCATGTTAACCTCCACAAGTAACAACAAATGCACGTAGTTCAATCAACAAATTTCATTAATTTAGGATCCTATAGGCAGGATATCTAGATGGGCATAAACAGAATGTAAGAAACAAGTTTATTAAAACCAACATTGGGACCTACTGGCTTGCCTACTGATTTGACTAAATTCTGAATCTGGAAAAATTTCAAGCAGCAAGGGATCACAGTTTTTAGACCGAGAATTCTTAATAACCCTACAAGTTTGCCTAAGATATAACCGGAGCAGAATCCTACGGGCATGGCATCTACAATTGTTAATTATAGACCTATAACATGGTTTCTGAGCGAGTTACTGATTTTAACTCATGAAAACAGATTTTATCTCTTTAGATCCTATAGGCATGCTTTCTAATTTGCAGAATTAATTAACTCCTATAGGCATGCTTTCTAAGTGTTGAAACTGATTTGTTTATTTCCTCTAGACATGGTATCTAAATTGAAGAAAACTGGGTTTTATATCTCCTCTAGGCATGATATCTAAGTTGAAATTGATTTTTAATCCCTATAGGCGTGAATTCTATTAATCACATGTGGGCGAAATTTTAGACAAGTCACCAGGAAAGTTTATTAATTCATACAAATATGATCCTATATACATGATCACTAATGCACGTTGAGATTGGAAATATGTGTAGATCCTATGAACATGGATTCTAATGCAGAATTAACAAAAGACCTATAGACAGTTTCTCTAATATGCCGAAAATATGAAGATTTAGAGTCACAAACAGTCAGAAAAACATCGTATTGGCATGATCTCTAAATGAACAGTAACATGCACATACGGAACCAACACAATAGACCTATAGGCAAGATTTCTACCCGAGTTTTTTAACAAAGATATTGTTTACCGTGAAAATGATAATTACAATTATATTTGATTTTTTGGTTTTAAAAATATGTGATTTATTTTAATACTATTTGTTTAGGCAATAGATGCTAAGTGAGAGTTAAGAAAAATGGGATAAGAGCAAAGGGTAATGGAATTGTGCAAATCGAGCAGTTATGAGGTGGGGTTTCGAGCTGGTTGAAATAGGGCCTCGAGGTTGAGCTCGAGAGCTTGACAGAGTTTCGATCTGGTCGAGATCGATCCTCGAGTTCGAGCTCGAGATCTTGATGGAGGGCGATCGATGAAGATATAATCGTATTGAGAGCCTCGGAGATGGACTCTTTATGATCAATAATGAGCAATAAGTGAAGAATAATTAATGAACACAATAAATAGAAAGCAATAAATCAATGGAACAAATGTTAAGAATGTTTGAGTTAGAGAGCAGAGGATGTTCTTCTTCTTGTATTGAATATCATGTGTCTTACAAAGTGACAAGGGGCCCCTATATATAAGAGGGGGAATCCCAACATAGTACATGTGTAATTATTACAAAGAAATGCAGCTGGTACAACTATTTAATGTCTCGGTACAGACTTGTACTATTCTTGGAGACTTGGTCAGCTTTAACCACATGCCTTTTGGGAATTTCTCGCTTTTCCATGATGGTCATCGATCTACACTGCCCCGAGGTCGAGCGTGGAGAATCCACGATATGTTTCCTCGATGTTAAACCTCGGACTATGCTTCGAGCCCTTTGAAGACGCGCTATAGAATGACATAATGATCATAAAATCAGGATCTCCAATTTTAGCCATATACAGATAGTCCCTGCATTTCTTAGAATGAAGTGATATGAAATGGTCTTGAATTCTTGCCTCTTCGATATCCTCATTATGACGTCAGCCTCATCAGAACATGAAATGACGTGACATAAAGGTTGCGTAGAGGTCGCTATCAGCACGATTCCCGAGAAGCCCATGAACCGCAGTGGTTCGACCTTTTCGCTTCTCAAACATGCCCAAATGACTTCTATAAATGCTTCAGTTGTTTGCCTTTCACACTTTTACAACATCTTCAAGTCTTCAAAATTTAGCTAACAATTCTCTGCTTTCATTCTCTTTCTGTGCTTGCTTCCTCATCTTCTTTCTTTGAAACTCAGTTACAATTATGGCAAAAACCTCCAAAACGGTACCTCAAAAAGAGGGAGCCACTTCTTCATCATGCCCGTCTAAGGGAAAATCAAAAACTCCTCCTAGTATCGAGCAGTGCATTCCTGGTCCCTTTGACACTGTCTCCGTTCTTACCATCGAAAACCCCCCTTCTACATCCGGCCGATGCGAGCCCATGTCTCGGTACATAAGTGTAGTGACCGATACAAAGAGGGTAAAGATAGACTACCGTTGGGGGGGAGGTGGCGCAAGTGGAAATCCCTATAGCTAAGGAAAGTATAGTCACACATAAAGCTGGCTTCCTCAGCGTATATTCATACCCTTTCACTTTAGGCCCCGTAGATTCTTCTTCTCCACCGATAGATCCGGTGATTCTCGATTTATGTCGCCAATACCGAGTGACACTTGGTCAAATTTATCCTTCTTTCTAGAGGATTGTCTACATGATTTGATACATCTCCAACATGGCCGTGGGAATGACTTTCACCCTCGATCATTTGATCAGATTATATAGCCCTCGTCTCTACCAGGGGGTTTAATCAAGCTACACCATCGATCTGCCAAGGAGTTCCTTGCCTGCATCGAAGAGGACAAAGACCGGGGATGGATGAGCTGGTTTGTTAGAGTTAGAACCTCGGACCTCATCCCCGCTGATAGGATGCCATTCCCAGAGGAATGGAACATGAAGCGTAATTATCCCCACATCGAGTATGTTTTATCACCCCTTTTTCTTCTTCCGATCTAACCTTCTTCTCTTTGATTGATTTTATTCTGATTGTGTAGCCACCGTTTGGTTCCCCGGCACGGTCCAGGACCTTTAGGGATGGATCAAACTTTTGGACTTCGCTTTTCCATACAGCAAGTGCATTTGGCGCGATTTGGCAAAAATGCAGTGGCAGGCCAAGAACCACGATATGCTTTTATTGTTGTCATTTCCACATTTTTTGTAAGTATTCTCTATGGCGGTGAGTTTGATACATCATACATGTGTAGGCCTCGGGAAAGGCATGTCGATGAGACCACCTCCTTCTAGCGAAGAAGAGGCTCCGAAAACCGCCAAGGATAAGAAAAGGAAGAAGGAGACACCGACGTAGTCTTCGAAATCCCAGAAAGCAAAGGCTCGGAAGCCCAAAACTGACTCTACGGTCCTAACCTCGATGTCTACTGAGAGGCTGCGTTCTGAGGAAGAAGATGCTGATTACTGCCCTTTGGTACGAAGGGTAAAATGAAGCACCGATGCTTCAAAAATTGCAGGGCAGAAGACTGCCGAGTTGGAGGTGGCCGAAGCGGACCCACCTTGTGCTGATGAGACCCTCGAGGAGGGTTTGGGTGCAGTCATCGAGCCGCTGGTCGGACATGGTACAGTCCATGTTTGCGAGTTCGGAGGAGAGAGCGCTCCAAGAGAGGGCCGACTTCATCGAGCAGGTAATCTGGTACCCATAATCTTATCTTTTATTGTCATAACTTGGAGCTAATTAGCTTGACTTGTTTTTTGCAGATCGTGAAAAAGGATACCCTAGTGGGGCAGCTTCAGGAGGAGGTTGATGCCAAGGACGCCGAGATCCTCGAGCTGACGCGGCTGAATGATGCCGTGGCCTCGGAGAGGGACATACTTCGGGAAAATCTATCCTCGACTCAGGGCCTTCTTCGAGATTGTCAGGAGGAGGATGCTGCATTATCCGCGGCTAAGTTCGAGGCTGATGAATTTGTTTCTTCATACAAAAGGATGCTACCGCTGCCAATGATCGGGCCGGGGAGATATCTGAAAGGCCGAGCTAAAATTGTCTCGGGCTGTTTCTTATGCTCGCCTGCAAGCTAGGAGTCAAGCCTTCAAGGAAGCGAGTGCCAAAGGTGTTGATCTCCCTACCGAGGTCGAAGAAGCCAGGGCCCTGGAGGAAGAATCAGCAATCTCAACCACTTCGGACGAGGGCTCTAGAAACGACTGGGGCAGCAGTGAAGGCAAAGAATAGAAATACTTACTATTTTTGCTTTTTATTTTTTGTACATGGGATCCTCGGGGGATATTTGTAAAATACCCTTGTAAATATATTTTTTGGAATGAAAAAGATCTCTTCATTTCATATCTTCAAACTTTGCCCTGCAATATTTATGCAAAAGTCGACCTTCGAGCTCTGAATTCAGCTCTTTGGAGCCCATACTTGCAGTAACAGAGATTTTTGAGATCGGACACCTACTCGAGGCTAGGTTGGCATAAGAGTTTTGATCCCTCGAACGCTGCATGACAGCATCATTCATATGACATGACCGTGAAGTGACCGAGGTGGCCCCGCCGGTACACTTCCCCAAAAGCTATAACGACCTTGCCAGAATTAATTGGCCCTCAAAGCAGATGAATATTCACCCGCTTGTTCTATATATATGCTTGCTTCTTCTTTAGTTTAGGTTTTGCAGTTTGCAAAACTAGTTTTCTATTTAAAGTTCTCCTTCTTCTCTTAGCTTTTCTATTTCTTTAGTTCAAAGCTTTTGCTTGAGCTTTCTTCCTCTTTATCTCTATCCAAATAGTTATGGCTGTTGTGCCCAAATTTGCTCACTAAGAGAGGGAAACTCTACCTCTGCATCTTGCCTGGCCGGTGGTACACCGCCGACGTATGGCGAGTTAACCTCGAGTTGTTTTGCATTGAAGAAAGACTTTGCACTAGAGAAACCTTTCGATGCTCTGGGCCATCGAGAACATGCGTGGAGGTTTATTCAATCGATAGAGGGGAATCACCTCAAGGCCGTGAGGAGAGATTGTGGATGGGAAGAAAATGTGATGCTGCAGATACCTTCCCAAGAAGAGAATATCGTGGCCCACGTAGGGGGATTCCTGAACATGTACACGTACCTATTTACATTGGGCCCCCTAGACCTCCTTGTACTCGAATTCTGTGAAAGTTATCGAGTCACCTTGACTCAGATTCATCTGTCCTTCTGGAGGATAGTGCTGATGATAAGGTTCTTCACTGAATGGGCTGAGCTCGAGCTTACCCTTATCCACCTTATCAGATTATATCGGCCTCTCCATTGTCGAGGCCTGATTGCATTACGACGCTGATCCACCAAGCCTTTTATTTCCAGTGACGATGAGGACCGGAACCAAGGATGGATGAGTCGATTTGTCTGAGTGAGGACCGTCGACATCATTCCTGCGGGGTGCCTGCCGTTCCTCGAAAAATGGAACTTCAAACGTAAGTACTACGTCGTACCTTAGTGCCCTTTGCTCTTGATGATTTATAAGAATGTTTATTTTTCTTTTTCTCAGCGGTCTCGTGGATGTCGTAAGAGATCCTAGATCTTGCAGACTAGACTCGGAGGCTGGCAGCTTCCTCGACCTATGATGAACGCAAGTGGTAAGATCTGTCGAAGGGCAGATGGGAAGTAAAGCAGCACGGTATGTGTCATGTGATTGCCTTTTAGGGAATGCTTTCCTTTTATGTGTATTAACTCCTCCACCGCAGGCGTTGGTGGATTCTTGGAGATGAGACAGTGCCCCCTCGAGGAGGGGGAAGGACCGCAGGCTTCGGAGCCGGGGGAGGATAATAAGCGGGAAAGGTCCTCGAAGAATGAGGACATTCGTAACGAGGCGGGGCCTACCCGGAAGCACAAAGAAGATTCCACCGCTGAAGAGAACTTTATACACGTTGGTTATTCTGTGGATAAAAGTACTCCTGGGGAGGATGGTTCTGCATCGATGGCTTGAACCAGGGGTCCTTCCGAGGTTGCCGAACCTGCTGGGCCTGAGACCTATAGCCTCGAGGGAGAGGTTCTATGAGAGGGAAGGATCAAGATTCCTTTACCACCGTCTTCTTCCCCCCTCGAAGGTACTTCGAGGAGCGTTCGGGGCCGGGGGCCGCCTGAATCAAGTGGGGTCTCAAGCAATCATATCCCCACCGAGAGCGGTTCAACTGGGGCCGATGAGACCAGGCCATTAGACACCCACTCAACTTTTGAGGAGGCTCAGTGGCTTTGTTCTTTGGTGAGTTTTGATTGACTTTGTTGGTTTTTCAGCTTTGTATTTTCATATTTTGAACTGAAGCTTCTTTTTCATAGGCTTTTGACAAGCTCAAGTCCGAGCTGCTTTGTTGTGAGGCCAAGTTGCGGGAAGCCTTGGGCAAGGAGAAATCTCTCAGGCTTCTTTGCGATAAGAAGACAAGGGAGTTAATATATCTTCGATCGGAGATGAATTGGAGTCGAGACTACGAAGGCAATCCCGAACAACAGGTAACCCTTATTTGAGGGAGTACATGCTTCCTTTCCCGTCTTCAAAAACTAATGTTTCGGTGTTTTAGTTGCAGAGAAAAACAGAGGTGTTGGAACGCCTTCAGGGTGAAGTCAGACAGGTCAATTCCGAATGCAATGCGGTGAAGGAGTAGATAGGTGTTCATGCTGCAGCCCAAAGGAATGCTTTGGTCAAGGCTTCTGCCCTCGAGGTACAACTCCGCAATGCTCGAGAGAGTAGCTTGATTCAGACGGGCAGGATTGCCAAGCTTGAGACTGATCTTTTAAAGATGAAGACCTAGGTCGTGGACGCCTGGGCTGAAGCTGAATAAGTTCGAGCAAATGCCGATAAGAAAGTGGCCGTTTACTTGAAAGATGCTACCGATGCTTGGGCTGAGCTGAGGGGAGCCTTTGACAGAGAGAGGAGGGACAATGAGTATGCCCGATGCAGATCTCGGAGGGAGACCCTCGAAGAGATTCATGCTAGGGGCTTTGATCTCTTGGAGGAGATAAAGCAGGCCAAGGCGGATGAGATCGACGCCAATTTTTTCCTTTCTTCTGGTGCCGATATTTGAAGGCCTCCGAGGGAGAAGGTTCGAGGGGCCGTCGAGGGGGCTTGTCCCCAGAGTAGACTGGGTTTTCTTTCTTGTCCTTTGTATAAAAATCCTTATGGGAGCATTGTAAATGTATATTTGTAATACATATATATGAAAAATCCTTTGGTATTTCTGATTTACTTGTGTCTATCTTTCCTTTTGTTTTGAATTTCGATGTTTTTTGATAATTAGCCTGATGAATTGGACTTCAAAATGAAACCCTTGGTGTTATAAATTGGCCCTGAGGATTTTTAGGCTGGCCCGTAGGCTCTTACGTATTAGGTCGGTATGACCTTTAGCATGGCTGGCGCTTAGGCTCTTACGCATTGGGTCGGTACGTCCCTTAATATGGTTAACCATTTAGGGTTCGGTCCTTGAGTCGGGTTCCGACACGAGCTCATCGACCCTTAGGTTCTTTCAATCGGCCCTGAGGCTCTTTAGGCTCTTACGCATTGGGTCGGTACGACCTTTAGTGTGGATGGCGCTTGGGCTCTTACGCATTAAGTCGGTATGACCTCTAATATGGTTAACCGTTTAGGGCTCAGTCCTCGAGTCGGGTTTCGACACGAGCTCATCGACCCTTAGGTTTTTTGAATCGGCCCTGAGGCTCTTTAGGCTGGCGCTTAGGCTCTTACGCATTGGGTCGGTACGACCTTTAGTGTGGTTGGCGCTTGGGCTCTTACGCATTGGGTCGGTACGACCTCTAATATGGCTATAGTTTTCCCTTGTTAAAGACTTTTTGAAGTTTTTTTGTTCGTTCGATTCTTCGACGGCTCAAAAGAACCTCGATTATGAGCTGTTGCGTGACGGTTAATGAGCACCTCGGTAGGTTTCGCTCGAAGGCTGATTATTTTGAAGCCTTTTCATTGTTTGGAGCTGATATGATCGAAGCTCTTTTGCTTATGCCGAGGGTAGCCTGATTAACCGGTTCTTTTCGAAGTATTTTTGAATTATTTGAAGGCTTGTGATTTTATGGCGATGGTCGGACATCTCCGAGTCATGTTATTTTGGCCGGAGCCTTTTGACCGTGGTCATTGTGTTTGGCCGTAGCCTTTTAGTCCCCGGGTGAGATAGAATCAACGTTTATATCAAGGGTATGACTTTTTAGGGGTCTTACAAGTTCGATATATAGCCTTGACTTTGATATCGAGATTATGCCCTTTTAAGGTCTTACAAATTTGTATATGACTTGCTTGAGGTCTTATAATTCTGCACATGCCTTGATTGAGGTCTTACAATTTTTATATTGCCTCATGGAGGGATTACATTGGTGCCTCATAGAGGGCTTATGAGCTCGAAGTTGCCGGCCCTGAGGTCTTATGGCTTCGAGTTTTTGATGGCTCGATGAGGTGACTGTCGATGATAGTCCCCGGGACATTAAAAGCTTTTGGCTTTGGAGCCGTTCCTTGTGAAAGTAGAAAATGTTTTGATGTTGCCTCATTGAGGTCTTATAAACTTGATGTTGCCTCATGGAGGTGTTACATTGTTGATATTGTTGGTGTTGCCTCGTGGAGGGCTTACATTTGTGCCTCGTGGAGGGCTTAAAATTTGATATTGCCTCATTAAGGGCTTACGAGCTCGAAGTTTCCGGCCCTAAGGTCTTACGACTTCGAGTTTTTGATGTCAGTCCCCGAGTGTTCGGGAAATTTCTGGCCCTGGGGCTGTTTCTTGTGAGAATAGTGAATTTCTTTGGAGCATGAAGTGTTTTGATGATAGAATATTCTCCTTCGATTACTTGGTACAAGTATACATGTTTTCACCATCAAGGGTTCGATTATTCTACGTGGACACGGTTCATTCGATCGTTTGGTCCGTTACATCATTCTCCTGTCGATACCTTCTTTAGCATATCTTAATTTCTTCGAAGAGGTGATCTCCCGCGGGGATGACCCTCAGTATTTGAGGTTGATTGAAGAGAATCCTTGAATACTTGATGAGTTCTCCTTAGGTAGCATATGGATGTTGCCTCGTTAAAAACCTCTTCGGTAAAACCCTTTTGGGATAAAATCCGATATGAGGCAAAAAGAGCGCAACACATGCTTTAAAACCTAAGGCCTTCAAGCTGGAGGGTGCTTCGATTCCTTTCAATCAAACACCTGCACATAGGTTAGTGTAAAATGTGAAGGAAAGAGGGAGAGGATTGTACCTTAACTGTGGTGGCGTTCAAGCCTTGATATGCTTCAATTACTTATTTCGAGGACGCGGCACGGTCATTTATTTGTTCATCCGAGGATTTAGTCTGTGATTGCTACTCGATTATTTGCTTTTTTTTGTCTCCTTCGATGTAGAAGGTGTAGATGTAGGTGCCACATCATGCACTGCGAACATCTCTTTTGCTGCGTGCTGCTCTCCATACACTGTTTTTACTCCATCCTTTGTAGGAAACTTCATCATTTGATGAAGGTTGATGGTACCGGCCTCATACTATGAATCCATGGCCTTCCAAGAAAAGCATTGTATCTTATGTCACCTTCGATGACATGAAACTTGGTATCTTGAATTGTACCGGCCACGTTGACTGGGAGGATGATTTCCCCTTTCGTTATCTCGCTTTCCATGTTTAATCCGTTGTGGACTCGGGAGGCGGGCAGGATCTGGTCGAGCAATCCGAGTTTCTCTACCACTCTCGACCTAATGATGTTGGCCGAGCTACCTCGATCCACGATCACATGTTTAACTTGAAATTTATTCAAAAGAAAGGAAATTACCAATGCATTATTATGAGGTCGAGACAAGGTCCCGATGTCCTCTTCGCTGAATGAAAGAGCATCTTCAGGTATGTAGATCCGAGTTCACTTTTCCCTGGTGATGGATACTTTTGTTTGCTTGAAAATGGGTCCCTTAAGGACGTCGAATCCTCCATTAATCATGTGGATGACATGGTGTGGTTCTTCTGTTTCATTTTTCCTGTTCACCTCTCTTTCCCGAAATTAGTTTTTAGCTCGATCGCTGAGGAACTCTCGAAGGTGCCCTTTGCTAATTCGTCGGGCTACCTCTTCTCGAACCTGTCTGCAATCCTCGGTTCTATGACCGTGAGTGCCGTGATATTCGCATATCAAGTTAGGGTTCCTTTGCGAAGCATCTGATAGTACGGGTCTTGGCCACCTGGTGTCTTTGATTTTACCTATGGCCGATACGATGTCTGAAACATTATTGTTTAATTTGTACTCGGATAGCCGGGGTGCCTCTATCGTCCTTGTGTGCCTGTCAAACCCTGCTTTGCTCACGAGTCCCCGAGGATTCTGGTCTCGATCCTTCCTTCGATCACTTCGAGGTATGTTGTTTCTCGGGATATTTCTTCAATTTTCTATATATGGTTGATAACTTTCTTTTCTTGGCCTCGACTCTCTTTCTGGAAGCCTTGATTCCTTTGCTAAGAGCCTGCTGGGATACACCGAGCCTGAGGGGGCTTTCAATTAGTCATCCTCGGCTCTGATCTTCGACTGATACCTGTTGTGTACATCCGCCCAAACCACGATGGGATACTCAATTGAGTTTTGCTTCAGCTGCTCTGAAGCTATCGAGCTTCGTTCATTCAAGCCCTGAGCGAAGGATTGCACTGCCCAATCATCAGAGACCGGTGGTAATTCCATTCGTTCCAATTGGAAGCGAGATACGAAAACCCTTAACATCTCATTCTCTCTTTGTTTGATTTTGAGGATGTCAGATTTACTCGTAGTGACCTTGATGGCACCAGCATGCACCTTCACAAAAGAGTCTGCCATCATGGAAAATGAATCTATCGAGTTCGGGGGCAGGTTATGATACCACATCATGGCCCCTTTTGGACAATGTTTCTCTAAATTTTTTCAATAAGACAGATTCAATCTCGTCATCTTTTAAGTCGTTCCCTTTCACAGCACAAGTGTAAGCAGTAATGTGCTTATTGGGGTCCAAAGTCCCGTTGTACTTCGAGAGATCGGGCATTTTGAATTTCTTCGGGATGGGCTTCGGAGCCGCACTTGATGGAATGGCTTTTGCACGAACTTTTTTGAATCTACACCCTTTAGAATCGGGGTTGCGCCCGGGATCTGATCGACCCTCGAGTTGTAGGTCTCCACCTTTTTGTCGTTAGCTTCTATATTCTTTTTGCCTGATTCAATCCTCTTTGCAAGGTCCTCGAGTATTTTCATAATAGCAGGGTCGGCTGCTGACCCGTTATTGCTCGACCTTTCTGGTGCTTGCTCGACTTGCGGAGCCGTTTCTGGTGGTGTTGTGCTTGGAGTTTTTTGATGGCTTTGTAGTTGGGCAATAGCCACTTGTTGTACTTGCAACATCTCAAAAATGACATGAAGTCTAACTTCTCTCTCCTTTTGAGCTGGGGCTCTCTGTGCTTCATGTTGGTCTCCTTCGCGCACATTTCCGTCTGTATGAGAGCTTACATCGACATGTTGAGCGTTGTGTGAGACTTCATCGATGGGGATTTTTACTGGTGCCCTTTCAGGGTTTTGCGGTGGTACACCGGCTCCTACAACAGCTGCACCGTTCTGTCCATGATCCTCGGGACCGTTGTTTTCATGTGCATTCACTGAGTTAGACATTTTCTGACCTGAAATTGAAGATTCTTGGACAAGAAAAAGTGTAAAGAATAACTTGTGTATTTAGAAAACCAACACTAAAATAATCACTATTATTTTTAGCCCCACGGTGGGCGCCAAACTGTTTACCGTGAAAATGGTAATTACAATTATATCTGATATTGTGGTTCTAAAAATATGTGATTTATTTTAATACTAGTTGTTTAGGAGATAGATGCTAAGTGAGAGTTAAGAAAAACGGGATAAGAGAAAATGGTAATGGAATTTCACAAACCGAGCAATCATGAGGCGGGGTTTCGAGCTGGACGAAATCAGGCCTCGAGGTCGAGCTCGAGAGCTTGACGGAGGGCGATCGATGAAGATATAACAGTATTGAGGGCCTCGGAGATGGCCTCTTTATGATCAATAATGAGCAATAACTGAAGAACAATTAATGAACACAATAAATAGAAAGCAATAAATCAATGGAACAAATGTAGAGAACGTTTGAGTTAGAGAGCAGAGGGGGAATCCCAACATAGTACATATGTAATTATTATAAAGAAATGCAGCTGGTACACCTATTTAATGTCTCGGTACGGACTTGTACTATTCTTTCAGACTTGGTCAGCTTTAACCACGTGCCTTTTGGGAATTTCCCGCTTTTCCATGATGGTTATCGATCTACACTGCCCCAAGGTCGAGCATGGAGAATCCACAATATGCTTCCTCGATGTTAAACCTCAGACTGTGCTTCGAGCCCTCTGAAGACGGACTATGGAATGCCATAATGATAATAAAAATCGGGCTCTCCGATTTTAACCGTATACAAATATATAAAAACCCTCCACAACTTTTACTAATAACCCCAGACTGTTTATTACATAGATTATTACATTATTACAACCCAATAATGAATAAATTACACAACAAAATTCATTATACCATAGGGAGCCTTCATAGGCCCAATATTAACCTGGAAACCAGGCCTTCAAGCAAAGCAAGTCTGAAGTATACATGTGGTCCATCCATGATACACAAAATTGGGCTTCTGGTATGTCAAATTTCTCAAGGGCCTCAGGGACCCCGGGCAATGCTCACACCAGAACCTTACTTAGAGAAATAGTTTGTAAAAGATTGGAAGACCAGCCCCAATGTGTCAGAGTTCGGAAGAGTCTCAAGGACCCTAGGCAGTGCTCACACTGAGGGTGGCAGGAACCTAGATAACTAAGAGTAGAAGTTTGAAAACAGTATAAAAAGGGCAGGGGAACTGTTTTGGAAAAACATTTTGATTTTTACGAGCAAACAGATTCAATTTACAGAACTGGCCGCAGTACGACACCTGAACTCGAAGCTGCGATCAGATCCGATTGGATCTGGTCCTATCCGGACCAACCCCGGAACTTAGAACGGCCGACCTGTTTGGACGGCACCTAACACAAACAGAGTCCATATTTAGCATATGGTTCAAACAAAGTGGTATTGGTTCAGACATAGATACTGTACCAGTATTTAAAGCAATCACAAAAAAGAAAGGATACTTGAACTAATAGACAGAATTGGTACCATATTACATGTTTGCAGAACATGGAACATACAACTGACTAATCAGGGTTTCACATTATTGAAGATTACTTAGTTTAGCAATTATCACTAAGTGGGATCATATAAGCATGTATTAATAAGGAACATGCTAAAGTTTGAAATAATTAGCCAAACAAACACATAGAACAAGACAGGGTAGCAGGAACCAAAGCATACTAGTTTAAAAAGAAGTAAGCAGGAATCATAGATCAGACAGAAGCATGCTAAGGTTGAAATAAAATAACCACATAAGCACATAGAACAAAATAGGATAGCAGGAGTTAACATATACCAGTTAGGAAGAAAGTAAACAAGAATATAGTGGCAGTTTGGATCCAGAGAGTTTAGCCTTGGCTTCCAGCCAGCTAAACAGTGCAGCAAATCAGAGTGATAGAAAGAACTCAAGTTTATGAGAGAACAAACAACTTTTAGAATTTTGAATTGTAAGAATTGTTCAGTAAAGAAGTTGTGTGTCTGAGTGTAAGAGTCTCTGTGTAAGTATCTTCGTATGTAGGTAGGTGTGTCTGAGTGTAAGTGTGTAAGCGTGTTTGAAATCAAAACAATGAAAGGCATTTTATAGCATACAGTAGAGTAAAAACCAAATAAGATAGGAAAATCAATGGCACACAAATAAAGTATGAAAAATTAACTAACCAATCAATTAGTGTTAACAAAAACCAATTAATAGGACATAATCACGTAAGTATTACTTAAATTCAGGAGAATCTTTCACAGAATAAATCAACAGACAAGATTAAGGCCAAATAAGGTAAGCAATAAGTTTAGAAATTAATTATAAATCATCCCCAATAATCAAAACACAAAAATCAGGCCAATAATAGAATCAGGGAAAGTAGCACCAATTACTAATCACACATAAGGAAAGAATAGGTAAAAATCTGATAAGGAAATATCGCTATTAACAAAATTTCAAACCCTAATTTAAGAAATAAAACCAATTAACATTCTAATTTTCAGAGCTGAGGTAAACGGGCAAGAACAGTGAAATAAATAGTCGAATTAATTGAAACCCTAAGTCATAAAGGCATGGAGATGAAACTCAGGCAAAAGAAATCAGTCGAAAAGTAAAGAAGAAAACCAGAGTTGAACATTTAAATGTTTTAAACATTTTTTTGCAGAAATCCCTTAAAAATCGAAACCCTAGATTTTAGGGTAAAATAAAAATCGGTTAATAATAAGAGCAAAACAAAAAATCTTTGAGGAAAAATGTTAAACAGACACAAAAATACTTCAGATCTATAGAGATCTGAACAAATTCACATGGAAAATAGCTAAGTTTAAGAAGATAAACAGAAGTGAATCAAATCTGGTTTGAACCAGAGATTTGAAACCATAGAAACACGAAAGTGGTAGTACTCACAGACATAGGGGTGAATATAGACGGATTAGGCGAGAAAAGAGAGATTTTGAACCAAGTCCGATTCGAATCTTTTGAGAATCCATCAAGTAGCATGAGAATCACAACACCAGTAGAGAGATGAGGCCAGATAAGGCCTGAAATCGCAAGAGAACCCATGAATCGAAGGAATATGAGTGACGAAGAGCTAGGGTTAGAAGGGGGTGAGAAAGAAGAGATGGAAGAAAAGGATTCAGAGGCGGCGGGTTGGGGGAGAAATGAGGGTAGCGTTTATGATTAATGTAATTAAAAAAGAAAGGTTGATCCTGGACCGTTGATCTTCTGAGATCAACGACCAGGATTAAATCTAGGTTGGGGCGGGTTATGGATATGGGTTATTGGGTTGGTTTAATTGGGATGGGTAGGTTTTTGGGCTGGAGTCCGAAAATTAATTAAAAATGGGCTATCTTTAAAATACCCATTTAATCTAATAAAATAAAATTATAAAAATAATTAATAAATGATAAAAAATGCTATTTGTATATGAAAATGATTTAAAATAATTATTTGTATATTGCAAAAATATAAAAAATTATTTTCGTGTAAAAATAAAGTAATTATGCATACATGGGCTATTATTGCAAAGTCATTGCAATTATAACCTAAAGATGTAAATATAATTATGCATAGAATAATTAAAGCTTAATATAGATATAAAATGATAAAAATTAAGAAATAAAATTATTATAAAATCATTTGTGATGCAATTAGTAATTATTTAGATAATAAAATGATGGAATAAATTAATTTAAATCCTTTAAATTATAAGAACATTATGAAAAAAATACTAATTGATGCTCATGCATTATTTTGAAAATTTATATGCATTTTGAAAATAATATAGAGAAAAATTGGGTATCAACAGCTGCCCCTCTTTACCCGGGAAGGATAAAAGGGTTGTCGGGTAAAGATATGATGGCCAATTTTTGACCGAATGAAGTGATCTGAGAGATATAGGCCGCATTATAGTTTGCGAGCAGCCTACATATCCCTGGTTTTACAGGAATCAGGCCGTTTGTAGTTCTAGATCCATCGGCGAAATATACCGATGAAGTTATCACAAGGACGGATATAAGGTTTCGAATATGATGAAATGGTTGTGGTGAATGGTCAGGTTTCAAAATAATTTGAAAGAACTGGAGCGGGATTGATCGTGTTGGGATAATAGTTACTCACTGGGTCACCTGCAAATCAGAAGATGTACTGCAAGTATAGTCGTATAACTTTGCGTAAATTAGATATGATGTAAATTCCCTTCAGACCATGATAATTGTCTTTGGACGGTTTAGGATGACGTCCTTAGAACATGATGACCCAGGCTATGAGTTGTGCGGTAAGGGACTCACAGGCCATGAAATGATATTTTCAGGCCATGAAATGATATTTTCGGGCCATGAAAATGGTGCCTCCAAACCATGACACCTTTGAATAATGATGTGCAAGTTTGAGAATGTAAAGACCCGTAAAATTTCTATGTCTAAAATAATGCCCCAATAGGTCCCTGTGCTGTTATGACTAAATTCTTAAAACGGTCTTATTTTGAGTAAAAAGTATCCTAGAACCTGAAAGATTAAATTTTCCAGAAATTGCGTGTTATGCGACGCTCTATGCGATCGCATAACAGGTATGCGGACCGCATATTGGTCGCATACCTGGACAGTTTCCTGTCCATTTTGAGGACAGCTATGTGGCCTAGAATGCGATTGCATTTCACGAATGTGAGTCTCATAGTTGTCGCATTCTTGCCCCATAGTTATTGCAAGGAAAGTTATGCGATGCACTATGTGATCGCATAACAAGTATGCGGACCGCATAAGTGGTCGCATACCTAGGCATTATGGTTCCCATTTTGGCCCATTTGAAGGCCAACTATGCGACAGGAATGCGGATCCGCTTAGCAGGAATGCGGTCGCATTCCTGACCGCATCTTTGTGTCGGGGCTCCTGTTTTCTAAACTTAAAACCTGACCCCCTGTTTTATAAAACACCCCTTCTCTTAATTTTTAATGATTTTCTGACCAAATATAGAGAGATAAGAAGAGAGTTATTGAGAGAGAAGGTTTCAACATCATCCAATTTGATTTTCCAAAATCCCTCAAGCCCAAAAATTATCGAGTTATTGTCATATTCTTCACTCAAAGAGGTAAGTCTTCACCCTATTTCCCCAATTTCTCAGATTTTGTGTAAGAATGAAACACACATAGGTTAGTTCTTGAAAATAAAAAGTGAAACCTTGCATGCATGTGAATAATCTTCCATAATCTAGAAAAGGGAAGTAAGCTAGGGCAATCTTTCACTAAAAAGGGGTAGTTAATCTAAAGGACCACATAGTAGTTGATAAAATGCCCAAATTAGTTCAAGGTTCCTAACTCTAAGTTTGAATGTGTCACATTGTATATTAGATTGAAGGCATTAGAAGGTCCGGTGATTTTGGATAGAATTATAGAGAAATTCCGACTCGAGGTATGTATGGATAACTTTAATCTTCGTAGAGTCACCTTGTTGGTGTCCAAACATTCGATATGAGTTTCTTGCTGAGTATATGTGAATTGATTGCCCGATTTTGTTGAGGTGTGAGATTGCATTCTCTGATTTGTCTTAGTCTATTATCGTGATAATTGAAATTGTGAAAGGTGACTTCTTTGTGATTACTCTAACATGTGCAAGGTTCGTTAAATGCTTGAGTATGTTGGTATGAAAGAGTGATAACAACTCAAATGTGTAAATGTATTTAAGTGATAAGGGCTATGTAACAAGTGATGAAGGGGAATTGTGAATTGATCTAATTGAACTAAATGGCCATGGAAACATCGTACATGACTCATTGTTGGCAAGGTTTACTATGGCTTAACTTCATATAGATTGTAATAAATTTACATTCTTGTTTATGAGCATCTTTGTGGTTGAATTAATGGATGATAAAGACTATTATGAACACATGATTGGTTGGGTATTATGAAATTGTACTCTTGATGATATGAAACCCTGTGATTGAATTGTGGACTGTTATTATTTGCCATGAAATGTGATGGTCCAGTGGGATCGGGTTGCACGCCGCAACAAGAAGTAATAAGGGTGGAGAGGTAACAAGGGTGGAGAGGTAACAAGGGTGGAGTGTAAACTGTATGGTGGGATCGGGTTGCACGCCGCAACAGAAATGTAAGGTGGGATCGGGTTGCACGCCGCAACACGTAGTAATAAGGGTGGAGAGGTAACAAGGGTGGAGTGTAAAAGGAAATGTGATTGTGATGAAACGAGAATCCGTGAGGCTCTCAATTGTACTTGTTTTCTGTATCACTGTGCACTATGTGTTCGTTCCTTTAACTGCTTTTTATTTGTGCATATCTTGATTTTACTTTGAGTAAGGTTTGCTCATTCTTACTAGTACTATTCCACAGTACTAACGTCCCTTTTGGCGGGGGCACTAAATATTTTATATGGATGTAGGTGGGTCCATAGCAGGTAGCTCAGCTCACCGTTAGTGGTGCCTCCTCATCCTCTTTCAGCAAGTACTGGTGAGCCCCACTTCCTCCCGGTGCCGTGTGTAATTCATGCCATCTCTTTTGAGTCTGTTATGTATTGTAAGGTATATCCGGGGCCTTGTTGCCGGCAAGTATTGTATAAACTCCTAGTATTCTTAAAGGCTCCGTAGACATGATGTGGGTGTAAATATGTATTTTGGGTAGTAACTGTACGTATTCAAAATCGTGGTCCGCATTGGAAAGTTATGTATGTATTGTGTATATTTTGGGAATCAATTGTTGAAATGCTAAAAGAGAAACTAACTTAAGTTTGTATATCGACGCTTAAATACTAAGTTGTTGTTTCATATGGAATATGGTGCATCTTATATACGGGGGAAACGCGTTGGGTAGGAAAGGCAATCCAGGTCCGCTTGACCGGGTTCACCCGGTTAGGTGCCGGTCTCGTCCCTCGATTTTGGGGCGTGACATAGAAATCCTCAGACCACGGCATGATATCTTCCGGCTATGAGGATGGTGCCTTTAGACTATGACGCCTTCGGATAAGTTGGCTATATTTCATCCCATGAGGTGTAGAGACATGATGCTAGAAGCGATAAGACAAGGCTTAGTATTGTATGAGGTTGAGGGCAGAGCTTAGCCCGAGAGAAGAGAACAATGCAAGAGAGACCGTGCTTAGTATCGTGCGAGATTCGGGACAATGCTTAGTCCCATGTAAAGAGAAGGCAGTGCTTAGCCTTATGCAAATAGGGAGGCAGGGCTTAGCCTCATGAAATATTCGAGATAGTGCTTAGTCCCATGCAAAGAGAAGGCAGTGCTTAGCCTTATGCAAGTAGAGAGGCAGGGCTTAGCCTCATGCAAGATTCGGGACATGGATTAGTCCCATGCAAATAGAAGGTAGTGCTTAGCCTTATGCAAGTGAAGAGGCAGGGTTAGCCTCATGCAAGATTCGGGACAGTGCTTAGTCCCATGCAAGGAGAAGGTAATGCTTAGCCTTATGCAAGTAGAGAGGTAGAGCTTAGCCTTATGCAAGATTCGGGACGGGGCTTAGTCCCATGCAAATAGAAGGCAGTGCTTAGCCTTATGCTAATGGGAGGTAGGGCTTAGCCTCACGCAGGATCGAGACAAGGCTTAGTTTCATGCAAATGGGAGAGGCAGGGCATAGCCTCATGCAAGATTGAGATAGAGCTTAGTCTCATGAAAAGAGAAAGCAGTGCTTAGCCTTATGCAACTGAAGAGGTAGGGCTTAGCCTCATGCAAGGTTCGGGACAATGCTTAGTCCCATGCAAGGAGAAGGCAATGCTTAGCCTTATGCAAGTGGGAGGCAGGGCTTAGCCTCATGCAAGGTTCAGGATAGTTCTTAGTCCGATGCCAGGAGAAGGTTAAGAGTGAAGTATTCTTAGCTGACAATGTGTTTCGTGCATAGTGATTGTGTTGTTGCAACGGTATTTGTCACGATGATATAGTCCTGCATCTAAAGAAACATTTGTGAGTTTTAAGGGGGAAGGTTGGTTTGTGCCTTCGTCTACTTGACTTGCTGCGTTCTGTCTGAAGATCCTGTTCAAACTATTAGGGTAGCGTTTGCTAAAGCAAAGTTTCTTTTCTAAAAGCATGTGTGCATAACTTTCAAAAGACATAGTAGTATATGGTTTAGAAATTAGTTAGATGAACCAGTAACTGCGAAATAATCAGAGACATTGCGACTTCCTTTGCTGTAGAATTTTGAGGGTTCTTCTCAAAATTCTGCCCCAGTTAACTTGATGAATTTTCTGACCGTTCCGTATGCTGTGGTTGACTGAACTTACTTCGGAATTTTTAGGGTCCTCCTCAAAATTCTGCCCTAGTTTCTGATTGTGGGGAAAATGGAAATTTTTTTGATTTGTGACCGAACATACAGGGCTGCCTACGTATCCCTTCTTAAACGGGAATCAGGTCGAGCGTAGTTCAATTTTTGTAGGTAACTTGTGAGCCACTATGGATGTGCTTAACCCTGTCATATCATCGTATGACCATGCAAAGATATCCTCATATTCTTTCAGGAACCGAGTGTATTCTTCTTTCTCTGACGGTGACAAATGGATGCTTATGCGGGTTTCCTTGACGGTTTCTGAGTCTCCAACGTTGACTATCTTGGTCTCGTCTAGGTTGGACTTGGGCTTGTTCTCAAAAATCTCCACTTCTATGACAATACTCAGGTATTAAATCCTCATCTTCTATTTCTTCCGAGTCACTGTCCTTCTATTACATTGTCTCATTACATGTCACAACCGTTGGTTCATCAAGGTAAGAAGTAGTAATGCTGTAGGGATAAAGATATGAAACAAAATAGTAATAATAAACATCAATCCATTTAAAGCGTTGTCGTGCACCCTTTTTTTCCTCTTCCTCGCGGAAATCGGGTTTATGAAATTGGTTGGGACAACTCTTTCCTTGTGGGAAGGGGTTTGAATATTTTGAAGAGTCACCACCTAACGATTTTGATGGTGCGTTAGGACACCTAAGGGGTTCAATTAGTACTACGTTGCTAACTAGAGACTTGGGTAAGGGATGAAATTATCCTAAGGGTAAGGTATTAGGCACCCCTCAGGATCCATAATTGTGGTTCCCGACCAAATGGTTTTGTGAATTTGTACAACTAACAAATAACAAGTAAAGGCTCAAATAAGAGGGGATTCGAGTCTTAAGCATACAGGTGTTTAGAAAACAGTAGGGATGATTACGAACTAGCGTATATAGGTGTCCTAGGTTTATAATAATATGGATCACATCAATGCCATACCCGATAATCACTCCTCGAAGAGGGGCTACACGTGGTATTAGCGCACCGATCATCATATCCATATTCTACCCTTCCTAACCCATGAAGGTAATTAAAGCGTGCGTTGGTCACGGATTCTATTGCGTGCTATTACCCGTCCCATCTTATCAGTCCTGGAGGAGGTTAGGAATACTATCCTAAAGGTAGGTACTAGGCAGACCCTCAGGTTTAAAGGGGTAAAATTCTAAAGCGACAAGCAAAGAACATGTAAGACTACAGTCATTGGGAAACACATAGGAGCATATAGGAGGCTCAGATTTTCCTCCGCAGATAAAGCATATAATTAGCACGACTCAAACACATATAAGGGTAGTATTGTTAATTAAGATCCTAAGACATGGTATCTAGGTGAATTTAGAGGATACACAGATAGGCAGACTTGTTTTATAACTCAAAAACATGCTCTAATCAGTTTTCCTACTGATTTAAAAGTACCTATTAGTATTAAGCAGCACACACGAGAGAGACAAATTTCTATTTTTTTGGAAATTTAGTCACCTAATGCTTGCCTAGGCGGGGGACAATGTATATTAACAGAATTATTAGAGGAGCTGTTGCAAATTGTTACCTAAACATGTTGTTCTAGGTTGTTCAGAACACATAAGCATTGTCAGTTGTTTTTAGAGAAAACTGAGTGAGGTTGTTATACCTTTTTATACATCAGTAATTAGACTAAATGTAGTTGAGCTATTAGGACCCTATAACATGATATCTAATGCACAGGTGGAGATGCAGAATGATGCATATTCAGAATTCCTAAGCATGATTTCTAAATGCTCAGTAGTCACAGTATTAATCATGGTTTCAGAAGATGCTGGAGTGATAATTTATTTTAATGTTGTTTAGCCTAGGACAAGATTTCTAAGCGTACATGGCAGTGTGGAACATGATAATAGAGAATACCATTTATTAGCAGGATTTTTCTAAGTAAAAGTGAACATGAAACAGTAGGTATGAGGCCTAATAAACATGATTTCCAATGAATTTGAACATATGGGCCTAAACATGATCCCTATTGCATAGATAGGAAATAAAATCAAATAACATGGTTTCTAATGCATGAATTTGAACATATAGGCCTAAACATGATCTCTATTGCACAGACAGGAAATAAAATCAAATAACATGGTTTCTAATGCATGAATTTGAACATATGGGCATAAACATGATCTCTATTGCACATATAAGAAATAAAGTCTAATAGCATGATTTCTATCCCTTTAATATCTATCGCATGCGTAGTTACCCCTCCCTTTTCGCTATCCATCCCCTAAGTTGTTTACAAATTATTACAGGCCAGGGAATTATGAATTACACAACTAAAGGAAAAATAAGAAGTTACTTCTATAGGGAGCCTTCAATTAGGCCCAGATCTTCCAAACCTCGATGCCTTATGGTATTTCATAGCCTTTCATAGTCCGAGTGTATTAGAGTTCCCTAGGGACCTCAAGGTCTCCCGGGCAGTGCTCACACCCAGACCTAGCTGAAGAGTTAAACATGTGCAGTGTGGAAAGTGCCTGCCTTGTGTGTCAGAGTTCAGAGGGTACTCAACGGGTCCCCTAAGCAGTGCTCACACGAAGGGGGCTGAACTTAGACTTCTAAGGGTATATGTGAGAGTGCTTCTTATTTAAAAGGATTTAAGTAAGGAACAGTTTTGAGAAAGGGTAAGTAAGAAAACAATTTTTTTTTGAAGAAGGAAATGGAAGCTTAACATCACACAAAGGACCAAGGATATTCCAACAAGCACAAACAGGGGTAATGAGGTTTGAGGGACAAATACAGAGCATGTAAGGGCAGACATGCAGCAGGCAGATTCACACGTAGACATACAATCATAAACTCCTAAGGGCCTAGAGGATCAGGGGGTGCAGTAAAGTGCTAGGTTAGATTAACAACTAAGGCCATGGTTAAACTAATGTACCAGTCATATGCATGTAATAACTAGGTGCTAAGTGTACAGAAACATGTTGGTCATAAACAAATAAAGCCTAATTTAAATATGCAGAGGGAAGTTCAGGATCCTAGATACATGCTGAAGAGTAAGTAAGCAAATTGGAAGCATGCTGAACTACAACAATAGTGGAATCATGTTGGTTTGAGGACTGAAATCTAAATTAGAACATACCTGTGAGGTGAAGAATGTAGTAACACAAACAGGAAAGTAGGAGATGCACAATAGTTAGCCTTGGCTTGCAGCCGGCCAACTTAGAATAGTAGTAGTTAGCATAGAAGAGAGAGAGAGAGCAGAGATTCTTTGAAATTGTGAGAGAGATTTTTGAACAGATTAGTTCATGTGTGTGTAATGAATGAATAGAGTATATATATAGTTTGAAAGCTTGATGAAAAATAAGGAAAAAAATCAGAATTAACCAGTGATTGTGGGACTGAATATCAATCTGTACCCAATTAGTACAAGTATCCCTATAATCAAGGGAGTGATTCACACGGTGAGTATTAAATAAGGAAAGGACCATATATAACTTAGAGGAATATAAGAACAGTGTAAGTACAACATGCAATTAGGTATCCCTTAATTTAAGGGGTTAAACTCAAACGGCTAGTAGGTAAAATACAATTAAGTAAAGTTCTTATGCCTGTAACATATAAGGAATCTATTTCAGCCCAATTCAAGCATACAATTGAGACTAGGTTCAGAAGATATCACTTAGGGAAATAGTATCAATTAACAGTTAATCAATTATGTAACAAGGTAAGAAAACAAAGTTGGAAGTCAGTAAGAACATCTCATAAGAAATCAGTAGGGCTTTTCAAATCTCCAGGAATCAGAATAATATGCAAATAATAGGCAAGCAAAAGCATAGCAAGGTTAAGAATCACATAGAATCAGATATTCGAGGCTAGCACACATTTAAACGAACAATGGGAATCAGAGAGTTGAAACCTTAGTGACTATAGTAGCAAAATCACACAGGTTTAGAGACAAAACAGTAACATTGAACATTATATAAGCAAAGAGAACATATTCAGGGACCCTAACAAGCAAAAATACGGTGAAATCACAGAAATCTTAAACATTTATGAGAAATAAGAGTCCATGCATTTAAACAAACATATCGGTTAAAGACAGACTCAAAATTCGGGAAAAACCTAGGGTTTTCAGCATTGTAAGCCAAAAATGAAAAGAGAACTCCGAGTAAATCATGGAATCATAGAAAAAATCATAGAAAGAATCATAGAATGATATTAAAACAGAAGCAAAATCATTTTTGGAAGAGGGGTTATGAAACCCTAATTTTGAGATGAAAGATCGCTTAGAATACGAAGGTTTTCGAAGAAAACATGTAAAAAGCTTCATGATATACACAGATCTAAAATAACTTGTAAGAATACCAGGAGTTAGGGTTTCAGAGAGCCCAGAGAAACAAGAAAAACCTGAAAGATGTCGCCAGCGTTAGCCGGAAAAGTCATGGCTCTTACTTAGACGGCCGGAAGATGGCATGAGGGACCATGGGTAGGAGTTGAACCGCTCCTAGTTTGCCTGAGGGCCTTAGGGTGTCATTAGACCGGTGTAGGGTCGAGTAGTAACCAGGAGATAATGGGAGACCATAGTTTTCGGCGAGGGAACTAACCGGAGAAGACGAACATACCTCATTGGAGGTGGAGAGACCAGAGGTCTCTTGAGAGAACTAGAGAGATAGAGAGAGAGAGAGAGAGAGAGTATAGATATGAGAGACCGAGTGAAATGAGGGGTCGGTGGGGGGTAGGTCTAGGTTTAATTATGGTAACACTAATTTGGGCCGTTGATTTAAATTGATCAACGACTTAGATTAGTCATGGGGTTGGACCGGGTAGGATTTTAGGTCTAGGCTTGGTATTGGGCTGATTAAAATCTGATGGGTTGGGTTAGAATTAGGCTAGAATTTGAATAAATTTGGCTAATTATTAAATACCCAATTAAAAATTGATAAATAATTTATAAAAAATAACTGATAACTATAAAAAATTAAAATTGATGCTTAATAAAATTAAATTAACATGATAAATTAGTATTTAAAATATAAAATGACTAATTATTGAGCCAAAATAGCATAGAGCATATGATTAGACTATAATTGCAAAGTTATTGCAATTATAGCCAAAGGGTGCCAATCTGGCTAATTGTGAAATAATTTGATTTTACCAAGGCCAAAAATAATGTATTAAGTCAAGATATGTCTTTGGAATCATTTGTAATACAATTTACAATTAATTATTAGAGATAAAAATACTGTATAAATTGGAAATAAATTTGTAAAAACATGAGAAAATTATGGAAAAATACCAATTGTTATTGAACTTGATTTTGAAGGTATATATCCAAATTTTAAAAATAAATTTAGGAAAAAAGTATCAACAACTGCCCCTCTTTACCCGGGAAGGATGAAAGAGTTGTCGGGTAAAGATATGATGGCCAATTTGACCGAGTGGAAATAGCTTGAAAGGTTGAGGCCGCACCCTGGTTTCTGAGCTGCCTACATATCCCTGGTTTTACAGGAATCAGGCCATATGTAGTTCAGGAATCATCGGCGAAGTATACCGATGAAGTTTCATAAGGACGGACGCAAAGTGCAGGGTCGGGTGATCAAGCGGCTTATGGTATAGTTAGGAGATCTGGAGCGAAACCGCTCCCGCCTGGATGGCTGTTGCTAGTCGGATTTCTTGCAAATGAATAACAAGCATATATTGTGCATAATTTAAACATGATGCAAGTTCCCACTGGACCATAAATGCTGTCTTCGGACAGTTAAGGATGACGTCCTCAGACCATGATGTCCTGGGCCATGGATTGCTTTGATGAGGGATTCACATGAAATGAAATGATGTTCTCGGGCCATGAGGATGGTGCCTCCGAACCATGACGCCTTTGAATAATGATATGAAAAATGATAAAAAGAGATCCTTAGGCCATGACATGGTGTTCCCGGGTTTTGAAGATGGTGCCTCCGAACGATGACGCCTTGGGATAGGTTGGCGATATTTCAGCCCATGAAGATGCAATAGCATGATGCTGACAAGATAGAGCTTAGTCTTGCGAATTTTAAAAAGGGCAGAGCTTAGCCGGAAAGGAAGCGAATGATAGAGATAGAGGTTGCTTTTGAAAAGTAAATGGGAGACAACGTTTAGTCTTGGAAGGCAGAAAGGTAGCCTTATGCAATATGCATATGCAGATGGAGACATCGTTTAGTCTTAGAAGGCTGAAAGGTAGCCTTATGCAATATGTGGATGTAGATGGAGACAACATTTAGTCTCGGAAGGCAGAAATGTAGCCTTATGCAATATGCGAATGCAGATGGAGAAAACGTTTAGTCTCGGAAGGCATAAAGATAGCCTTATGCAATATGCGGATGCAGATGCAGATGCATATGGAGACAACATTTAGTCTTGGAAGGCAGAAAGGTAGCCTTATGCAATATGCGGATGCAGATGGAGACAACGTTTTAGTCTCGGAAGGCAAAAAGGTAGCCTTATGCAATAAGCAGATGCAGATGGAGACAATGTTGAGTCTCGGAAGGCAGAAACGTAGACTTATGCAACGATGTAGATGGAGGTAGAGCTTAACCTCGGAAGGCAGAATGGTAGCCTTGCAATATGCGAATGCAGATGGAGACAGTATTTAGTCTCGGAAGGCAGAAAGGTAGCCTTATGTAATGATGTAGATGGAGGTAGAGCTTAACCTCGGAAGGCAGAATGGTAGCCTTATGCAATATGCGAATGCAGATGGAGACAACGTTTAATCTCGGAAGGTAGAAAGGTAGCCTTATGCAATGATGTAGATGGAGGTAGAGCTTAACCTTGGAAGGCAGAATGGTAGCCTTATGCAAGAATTAAATAAATGACAATAGAAATTCTTAGCTGGTAATAGATTGCAGTATTGTGACCGTTGTGAGCATTGCGATTATGAAGCATTATTTTTTCCTGATAAATAAATGTTGGCATGTGCAACGGTTTTGAGAGTCGTATCTTTGAATAGTATCTGTCCTTCGACGGATAGTGTGTTTTGGGATTTTTGTAATCTTTGTGCCTGCATCCAAAGAAAAATTGTGAGTTCTGTAAACGGGGGAGGTTAGTTCGCATTCCCGCTGGCTTTACTTGGTTTGTTGGGCTTGATATGATGATACTATCTGTATCATTGGGGTAGTGTTCGCTAAACAAGCTGTTTCAGAAAAATAAATATGCATGATTTTGTAAAAGTATAATATATAATCTAAAATAGTTTTAGATGAACCGACGACGTGACACGGTTCGAGCCATTGCAACCTCTCCTGCTGTGGAATGTTTAGGGTCCTCCTCAAAATTCTGCCCTAGTTTGCTGGGTGGATGCCTCTGACTGCTGCTCGTGCCGTGACTGGCTAAACTTGCTTCAGAATTTTGAGGATCCAATTGCGGGGAAAAATAGATTTTTATTGAATCGTGACGGAACCCATAGGGCTGCCTACGTATCCCCTCCTAAACAGGAATCAGGTCAGGCGTAGTTCAAATTACATCACTAAGAAAGCATAAAGATTACACATAGTAGCGCTTGACTGCATCTGAATTGATAGGTTTCGGCCAAACTTCTCCGTCCGTTTATGCAAGTATTAGTGCTCCTCCTGTCAGCACTCTGTGAACTATGTACGGACCTTTCCAGTTGGGAGAGAACTTTCCCTTGGCTTCATCTTGATGGAAAAATATTTTCTTTAACACCAGCTGCCCTGGTGTGAATCGTCTCGGCTTGAATTTCTTGTTGAAGGCCCTGGCTATTCTGTTCTGATATAGTTGACCATGACATACTGCATTCATTCTCTTCCCGTCTATGAGGGACAATTTCTCATAATGGCTTCTTACCCACTCTGCATCGCTGAGCTCAGCTTCCTGTATAATTCTTAGAGATGGAATCTCCACTTCGGCAGGAATAACAACCTCTGTACCATAAACTAGCATATAGGGAGTTGCCCCTGTTGATATGCGGATACTGGTGCGGTATCCCAGTAAGACGAATGATAACTTTTCATGCCATTGCTTGTGCCTTTCTATCATCTTCCTTAGTATCTTCTTGATGTTTTTGTTAGCGGCCTCTACGACTCCATTCATCTGAGGTCTGTATGCTATGGAATTCTTGTGTTTGATCTTGAAAGTTTCACACATATCTTTCATCAAGTCACTATTGCGATTAGAACCATTGTCGGTAATGACTGACTCTGGAACTCCGAACTGACAAACAATGCGGTCGCGGACAAAGTAGGCCACAACTTTCTTAGTAACTTCTTTGTAGGAGGCTGCTTCGACCCATTTAGTGAAGTAGTCAATGGCGACCAAAATGAACCTGTGGCCATTGGAAGCGGCATGCTTAATTGGTCCAATAACGTCCATACCCCAAGCAGCGAACGGCCATGGCGAGCTGGTTGCATTGAGATTACTTGGAGACACTTTTATCATATCCCCATGTATCTGGCAGCGGTGGAAATTCCGAACATACTGGATGCAGTCCATTTCTATAGTCATCCAAAAGTAACCAGCTCGGAGTATTTTCTTTGCTAGAACAAAACCGTTCATATGTGGGCCACAGGTCCCTGCATGAATTTCTTCCAGCAACTTTGATGCTTCTTTTGCATCAACACATCTTAATAACCCCAAATCGGGAGTCCTCCTATACAGGATTCCTCCGCTGTGGAAAAAATTGTTGGACAATCTCCGAAATGTGCATTTCTGAGTGGAATTTGCAAGCTCGGGGTATTCTTCTTTTGCCAAGTACCTATTGATGTCATGAAACCAAGGATTTCTATCTGCTTCTTCTTCGATATGGGCACAGTAAGCTAGCTGATTATGGATATTTATGGGAATACAATGAAATTCTTGTCCGGATGCTGGATCATTGACGACAAAGTAGCTAATGCGTCAGCGAACTCATTCTGGATTTTGGGGACGTGCCAAAACTCTATCTTTGTGAACCTCTTTCTTAACCCCTGTACATGGTGTAGATACGACAGTATCTTGGAATTCTTTGTTGCCTATTCTCCTTGTACCTGATGTACCAAAAAGTCATAATCACCATCCACTAACAGCTCCTGGACGTTCATGTCAATGGCCATATTGAGGCACAAGATACAGGCTTCATATTCGGCCATATTGTTGGTGCAAGGGAACCTGAGTTTGGTGGATATCGGACAATGCTGACCGATCTCTGATACTATTACTACTCCAATACCGACTCCCTTGAAGTTTGCTGCTCCATCAAAGAACATCCTCCAACTATCATAGGATTCTGCAATATCTTCTCCTATGAATGATACCTTTTCATCAGGAAAATATGTTTTCAGGGGTTCGTATCCTCCGTCTACGGGATTCTCAGCAAGATGGTCTGCCAGAGCTTGTCCTTTAACTGCCTTCTGAGTCATGTAGACAATGTCGACTTCGCTCAGCAGGATTTTCCACTTGGCTAGCTTGCCAGTGGGCATGGGCTTCTGAAAGATGTTCTTTAATGGATCCTTCCTTGATATGAGATATGTTGTGTAGGCACAGAAGTAATGCCTCAGCTTTTGGGCGACCCAAGTTAGAGCACAACATGTACGCTCTAATAGATAATAACGGGCCTCATATGGAGTGAACTTCTTGCTGAGGTAATAAATAGCTTGTTCTTTCCTTCCTGTTTCATCGTGCTGCCCCAGAACGCAGCCGAAAGCTCCATATAATACTGCAAGATAGAGTAGTAAAGGTCTGCCTGGCTCGGGTGGTACTAGGACTGTCGGTGTTGACAAATATTCCTTGATTCTGTCGAAAGCCTTTTGAAAAACATCGGTCCACTTGGTCACAACGTCCTTCTTCAGCATCTTAAAGATTGGCTCGCAGATGACGGTAGACTGTGCTATAAATCGGCTGATGTAATTAAGCCTCCCCAAGAAACTTATCACATCTTTCTTGTTCCTTGGTGGTGGTAACTTTTGAATGGCTTTGACCTTGGACGGATCCAATTCTATTCGCGGGGTTTAGTTTCAGATTGTATTTTCGAAATCTATTGAAGAACTTCCCCAAATTCTTCATGTGATCAGCAACTTTCTTTGATTTGATAATGACATTATCCACGTACACCTCGATCTCCTTGTGAATCATGTCATGGAATATGGTGGTCATGGCCCTCATGTAGGTGGCCCCTGCATTCTTTAGGCCGAATAGAATCATCTTGTAACAATACACTCCTCATGACGTAATGAATGCCGTTTTCTCTGCATAATCCTCATCCATCCAAATCTGGTGATAACCAGCAAAGCAATCCACAAAGTACTACAATTCATGCTTGGCGCAGTTATCAATCAGAATATGTATATTTGGCAAGGGGATGTCGTCTTTTAGACTGGCCAGATTGAGCTCCCGGTAGTCGACGCATGACTCTGACGTTCCCCTCCTTCTTTTCACATGCACAATTTTGGCTAACCATGTCGGGTACTCCACTACCCGAAGAACTTTGGTGTTGATCTGCTTGGTAACTTCTTCTTTGATTTTCAAACTCATGTCGCGTTTGAACTTTCTGAGCTTTTGTTTCACTGGTGGACACATTGGATTGGTTGGCAGTTTGTGAGCCTCAATAGACGTACTTAGACCAGTCATGTCATCATACGACCATGCAAATACGTCCTCATATTCTCTTAGAAACTCTGTGTATTCTTTCTTTTCTGATGGTGACAAATGAATGCTGATACGAGTCTCCTTGACGTTTTCTGAATCCCCCAGGTTGATAAATTAGGTCTCATCCAGGTTGGACTTAGGTCTGTTCTCAAAGTGCTCAACTTCTTTGACAATCTCGTCAGGTATGTCGTCCTCTTCTGAATCAATCTCCGTTTGCTGCGTTGACTCATTGCATGTCATAGTCATCAGTTCATCAAGACAAGTAATAGTAATGATGTATAAATAAAGTAATGAGAGAAAACAATAGCAATAAATATCAGATTCGTAAGAGAAATTTAGAAGATGCTTTGATAGATTGAATAACTATTTTGAACATTGAAGATCTTTATTGCAGAAATTGAAAAATGCAGGAAAAGGAAAATCATTTAGTAAATAAAACAGTAAATAATGCTTATTTTAGCCTTTCTACCCCGAGGCTCGTCGGGCTTTGGTTGTCTTGATAGACCAGTTCTTGAGATATGTCCCCTTGATTACAGTCTGTATGGAAGGGCCTTCCTCCCCATCCCCCTCGAAAACAACAGAGCAGTCCATATCATCATCCTCTAGGAACAAACTACTCATTGTTGCAAGTGCTTCTTCCTCATCTGAACCGTAAATAGTGTCAGCCTACTTGAAAGTCCGCTCAAGATGAGGTATCGGCTGCTCCAAAAGGTAATAGGGACCGTGCCGCGGTGGTGACCAGTCAATGAATTCCTTCCAAGTGTACTCATACCCCAGACCGAAAGTGGTGCCATGTTCCTTGAGCTTTATGGGATTCGCGATCCCTTGGAGGTTTTTACCGAGCCTTTTGCCTGGCTCGTATCCTCTCCAGTTCAGGATGCTCTCAATCTTGTTATCCCACCATTTTTCCTTGTCTATAGCATTGACTCGTTCAATGTGGTGGTAAGTTCCTCCGCCTATATTCCTTTTTCCGTCAATCACCGGAATAGTTTGATGGCTATAAATGGGGTTGCTACCGTCACCATGAATAATCACCTCTTGGTGGTTCCACTCGAATTTTATCGACTGGTGTAGTGTTGATGCTACGGCCCCAGCAGTATGAATCCAGGGTCGTCCCAACAATAGGTTGTAGGATGCCGGAACATCTATCACCTAGAAATCCACTTCGAACCAAGTCGGTCCCATCTGTAGACATAGACTGATCTCCCCCATGGTGGACCTCTGAGAACCGTCAAAGGCTTTCACATTGATCGCCCCATCCTTCATATCATGTAGCCCTTTACCCAATTTCTTGAGTCTTATCAACGGACATATGTTATGACTGGAACCTCCATCGATCAAGATTCTTGTGATGAAATGATCTGCATTGATGTGCAGTGCTTTGTTGTGCCCTCATCCTTCAGGTGGTAGCTCGTCCTCATGAAAAGTGATTTTATGACTCTCTAGTACCTGGCCTACCATATTGTCCATTTCCCCGCTAGTGATGTTGTTTGGCACATATGATTCACTCAACACTTTCAACAAAGCATTTCTGTGTGTTTCGAAATTCTTCAACAGAGAGAGGATGGATATTTGTGACGGTGTCTTGTTCAGCTGGTCGATGACTGAATACTCCTTAGCTTGTACCTTTCTCCAAAGGTCATCGGGACCTGTTTCGATAAGGGGAGGTCAGTTGGCAGTCTTCTTGCTTGACTCGACCAGATTCTTAGGGGTGTAGACTCCAGTTCTCGTCATACCCTATGCTGCGACAACTTCCTCATACCTAACCTTGCCTTTCCTTCTTTCCTTGGCTGTGTAGTCCCAAGGGATAGCGTTTGAATAGAAGGGTGGTGTGGTTGACATTGCCACCGGAATTGGTGCGTCCATCCTTACTTCAAACGGAATGTGTGTTCGGGGTGGCAAGACTATGACTTCGAATGGTGCCGGTGCATTTACTGGAGATACAAACTCAACTTCAATTGGCACTGGTGACTTTGCAGGTGGCACTGACTCAAACTCAAATGGTATAGACATATTCACCTCAGCGCCCTTAGATTGTTGAATCTGGACTATGATTGTTTGAGAGTGACTGCGGGTTTCTTTGGGTCATCGCCTTCTGTGATCAACCCGATTGACCCCTCGGGATCCCAATCATCTTCTATTTCAATCATATGGATACCTCTACCTTTATGGTCTGGCAGGGAATTGTCGCGGACGTTTGGAGCGGGGTCTTTTGCCACAATAATCTTGTTGTCAATGAGAGCTTGTATTTTGTCCTTCAGAGAACGGCATTCTTCGATGGTGTGTCCTTTCATGCCGAAATGGTATGCACAGGATTTATTTGGGTTAACCGACTAAGAAGGGTTCTCAGGGGTGGCAGCAGGGATAGGTGTGACATAACCAGTAGTTTTGAGTTTTTCATACAACTGGTCAATGGGCTCGGCTATGGCGGTGTATTGCTTTGGAGGGCGGCGATCAAAATTTGGACGAGGTCTAGGGAAGTTTTGGCGTGCAAGAGGTGATTGGTAATGGGATGGCTGGGAATTATAAGTATGGTAAATAGGTGCGGGTTGTGGATATTTGGGAGAATCAGGTTGATATGTGAGTGGTGGAGCTTGGTAGGAAGGTGGTGGAGTTTGGTAATTTGGTGAGGGTGCTTGGTAATTCGGGGTTGGATGATATGTGAGTGGAGGTGTCAGATATGTTTGGTACTTGAGCGGGGACTTGGTTCTTTGTGCAACCATTACGGCTCCCATATCTCTCTTCTTAGACACACCACCGGACTGTAGAGCCTTGTTAGTGGCCTGCAAAGCTTCAAAATTTGTAACCATACCGCTTTTAATACCTTCTTCAATCCGCTCATCCAATTTGATGATGTCAAAGAACTTCTGGCCCTCAACCATCATTAACCGTTCATAATACTGTGGGTCCTGAGCCCGGACAAAGAACTTGTTCATCTGTTCTTACTCTAGAGTAGGTCTGACTTTACCGGCTTCGGACCTCCAGCGAGTAGCATACTCGCGAAAGGTTTCTTCTTCAAATTTTGAATGTAGAACACATCCAATGTGTTCTCGGTGTTGAATCTAAATCTGTCCATGAAATCAGACGCCATGCTTACCTAGTTTGACAATTTCTTGGGGTCTTGGCTGATGTACTAAGACAGTGTGTCTCCCTTCAAACTCCTCATGAACAACTTCATGCGGATCCTTTCATCCTTTCCTACGCCAACCAATTTGTCGCAATAGGTCCTCAGATGGACTCTCGGATCACCGGTACCGTCAAACATTTCAAACTTTGGAGGTTTGTACCCCTCGGGCAGTTCGACATCAGGTTGGATACAAATGTCTTCATAATTCAACCCTTCAATCCCCTTGGTTCCTTCAACACCCTGGACTCGGCTGGTCAGTTTCCTAAGCTCCTTGGCCAGGTACCTGATAAGTAAATCCTTTTGTCAGACTTGGACGTCAGTGGGATAGGGGGAGTGGAGTGGGTCATGGTTTTCACATAGATGGGATTGTTATAGGTGTGGAAATGGTCTTTTGTGGGGTTTTGAGGTTCTGGGATGAGTAGTGGAGTGTTATTTGAGGTTTGGCAAGCATTGCACTGCGTCGGGAGAGTTTGGTTCTTTGAGGGAGTGGTGTGATGGTGAGGTGCGGGATGATTTTGTTGTCTTGAGATATTTTGTGGAGGTGCGGGGTTTTGAGCATTTGGGAGGTTGACGTCAGGGACGTTGAGGGAAAATGACAAGTTGGCAAGATTCCGGACTTGATCGAGTCCTTCCTGAAACTTCAGCAATTTCTGTTCAAGTGGTGACATGTTCTCATGCAGGACCTGAATACCTCGGCCATCAGTGGCCTCTACCCGTTCAATCACATTCTCCTTTCTGATGCCGCTGGACTCTTCCATCTTACTTTCGACTTTATCTTTGCCCTTAGGAGGACTAGGGGGAGGAGTAGGTGGAGGGCCCTTGGATCTGGTGCGATAGGCTGATGATGCCAGAATGCACGAACTAACCTTTGGGGAGGGGAGTAAGAAAAAATAAAAACAAAAGGTAACCAAGTCAGTGAGGATCATGAAAAGAGTATTGCAGTATTTAAACACATAATGCGGAAATGAAAGCGTGTCCTAAGTTGGGGACCTCTTTGTGCCCGAGATAGGCCTATCGACAAACTGATTTGGAGAACTTAACATGCTAAATGCCTCATTTTATTGATAATAAAATAGACAAATCCCGAAAAAACAGACGAAAAATAAAAATCACTAATGGCCATTGGCCTTATTACATTTTCAGAAAAATGAAGACATTCCTATCTACTTGGTCCCAGAAAGACCTTCCCCAGATTCGACATTCTTGCTTTCTTCTATTAGCTTTCCTAGCTCACGAAGTCCCAGCAACAGGTAAGTTCTGGCTAGGTATCCCCCTACAGCTCCCTCAGCCTTTTGACAATCTTCAACCCTTGTCATGAACTTTTCTTCCAAATCGATTATACCTCGTTCCAAGTACCCCAGCCTCTTGTTGGCACTAATAGCCATGTCATTCCATTCCTCGATCAGTCTTTTGTTGGACTCATGTATCTTGTGGTGATCATCCTCATTTTCCTAGATCCTTTTACGCAACTGGTTGAACTTCACTTGTGCTTCAGCATTTTCATCTATAACCCTGTGACCTCGGACGTACCCCGGCTTAATCTGACCACCCAGATCCTTTTCTAACCAACCAAGATAGAAAGGGGTATAACCGGCGTGATACCTGTCTGGCTCGATGGTGTCTTTCTCAAGTATAACCTTGCAGTGCCACATGTGCTGAGCTTGGCACTTGTGAGGACTGTCATTATTTTGAAAGTCAGCTCGAAGATGTCTCATCTTCTCGACCCTAGGGATGACTTGCTTCCTTCCTGCTTGCCTCATAACTCTAAGAGGGATGTAAAGGTATGTCCCCCTTAGACCAATCAGTATCAGAAATGATGCGTCTCGGGATCAAATGATGAACTCGTCCGTTGGAAACCATTTGAACATCCATTGAACTTGTTCTTCAGTCAGCTTATTAAAAAGCTCGACCCATCCTTCAACATTTTTAGGTTAAGCAAACATGTTAGGGATATAGTTCATTCGCTTTGGGTGATGAAAAGTGATGTGATCATCCCACAATCGGTGTTGGATGTCCTGTCAATATTCGCTCTTTTGGAGATGTTCCACGAGCCAGAGTTGAAGTAATAAATTGCAACCTTCGAAATGATTTGCTCCTTGTTGACATCTTTATAAGGCCCGATATATATCTGCAACGATCGTGGGCACAATGCTGAATTATTTCCCATTTACCCCTTCCATTATGGTCTTAGTTACCATGGCTAACCTGGTATGGATCCTTTCCTTCTTCATCGAGAACACGATCAAACCCAAAAATCAGACCTTAAACACAAATACTCGGCGATGGACATGTCCTAGAGAGGTGATAGCAAACTCGTCATGGTAAGTACGGTATGATTTGCTGTAGCCATACCTTTCGTACAAGTAGACAAAAGAAATGTACGAATCCTCCAGACATACCAATTTTGCGTCCTTTTTCACACTCATCATTTTGAGGAAACTTCTGCCTGTGCGGTTCTCAGGCATCAACAACTCTGGAATTCCCATACTAGGTTAGCCAACCCTCCTATATCTTCTATCAACGACGCCATTTTGATGTTCCCAAAGCGGAACACGGATCTTTCATGATCCCAGAACAGGGTAACAACCTTTACATTCATTTTGTTAGGTTGGATTTCCATAAGGGATAGTAGATTACCCAAGTGTTTCCTGACGATAGCTTTGTCGCTAGAGTGTAGATCCTCCCACCAACTCAGCAGTTTTGGGTGGATGTTGGAGACCATGCCGAATCTGGGGTTCATGCCTAATTTTTTTTCCTGCAAAACAAATAGGTTAGGCCCTTACCCCCACCGGACTTGACTATTTAACGTCAATAATTAGCAGGAAGCATTTAATTCTCCAAATAAATGCACAGAACGTGAGGGCGTCCGTTTGGGTTTAGGGAAACCCGATGGACTTTTGGATAAGGCTATCTTAAAAGCTATCGTGCGGACGACACTTTAGCTTGACTAGGTTTGACCATGATGCATGCAATAGTGCAACTGAGTAAGGTTTCTATGGAGTTTTAGACTGGTACCCTTGAGCGGACAACTCAAGGGGGAAAGGCACGGAATCGTCGACAGCACCGCTGATCGACTAGTTTTACCGCAAATAAGCCTTTCCAAATTTAGTAGGTGATAATATAGGAAGGGCACAACCACTCATCAAGCATTGCTATAGTATTTTGTTTGGAACGAGTGAAGTATGAATGTTGAGCATGATTTATGCAATAAGTATTAAAACAAGTTGTCACGTATTTGCACGTTAAAGAAAGCGGTAAAAATGGTAATAATGATTTAAAGCAGTTACAAAAGGAAACAAAGAGACATGTCAGTTACATTTTGAAAAAAAAAGTAAATACCTGAAGTAAACAATTAATTGCATGCAAAGGAAATATGAAAGGGTTCAAGTATTTAAAAATAAAGGCATAAATTCACGAAACAATTTGAAATGGTAAAAGCCTGGATATCCCCAGTAGAGTCGCCATGCTGTCGAACACCCTTTTTTTCCTCTTCCTTGCGGAAGATCGCGTTTATGACATTGGTTGGGATAACTCTTTCCTTTTGGGAAAGGGGTTTGCATATTTTGAAGAGTCGCCACCTAACAATTTTGACGGTGCATTAGCGCACCTAAGGGCTTCAATTACAACTACGTTGCTAACCAGAGATTTGGGTAAGGGCTTGAAATTATCCTAAGGGGAAGGTATTAGGCACCCCTCAGGATCCACAAGTGTGGTTCCCAGCCAAATGGTTTTGTGAATTTGTACAACTAACAAATAACAAGTAAAGGCTCAAATAAGAGGGGATTTAAGTCTTAAGCATACAGGTGTTTAGAAAACAGTAGGGATGATACGAACTAGCGTATACAGGTGTCCTAGGTTTATAATAATATGGATCACATCAATGAAATACCTAGTAATCACTCCTCGAAGAGGGGCTACACGTGGTATTAGCGCACCGGTCATCATATCCATATTGTACCCTTCCCACACCGTGAAGGTAATTAAAGCGTGCGTTGGTCACGGATTCTATTGCGTGCTATTACCCGTCCCATCTTATCAGTCCTGGAGGAGGTTGGGACTAATATCCTAAAGGGTAGGAACTAGGCAGACCCTCATGTTTAACGGGGTAAAATTCTAAGGCGACAAGCAAACAACATGTAGGACTGCAGTCAGTGGGAAACACATAGGAGTATATAGGAGGCTCAGATTTTCCTCCATAGATAATGCATATAATTAGCACGGCTCAAACACATCTAAGGGCAGTATTGTTAATTAAGATCCTAAGACATGGTATCTAGGTGAATTCAGAGGATAAACAGATAGGCAGACTTGTTTTAACTCAAAAACATGTTCTAATCAGTTTGCCTACTGATTTAAAAGTACCTATTAGTATTAAGCAGCACACACAAGAGAGACAGATTTCTAATTTTTTGGAAATTTAGTCACCTAAGGTTTGCCTAGGCGGGGACAGTGTATATTAATAGAATTATTAGAGGAACTGTTGCAAATTGTTACCTAAACATGCTGTTCTAGGTTGTTCAGAACACATAAGCATTACTAGTTGTTTTTAGAGAAAACTGAGCGAGGTTGTTATACCTTTTTATACATCAGTAATTAGACTAAATGTAGTTGAGCGATTAGGACCCTATAACATGATATCTAATGCACAGGTAGAGATGCAGAATGATGTATATGCAGAATTTCTAAGCATGATTTCTAAATGCTCAGTAGTCACAGTATTAATCATGGTTTCAGAAGATGCTGGAGTGATAATTTATTTTAATGTTGTTTAGCCTAAGACAAGATTCTAAGCGTACATGGAAATGTGGAACATGATAGTAGAGAATACCATTTATTAGCAGGATTTTTCTAAGTAAAAGTGAACATGCTGAAACAATAGGTATGAGACTTAATAAACATGATTTCTAATGAATTTGAACATATGGGCCTAAACATGATCTCTATTGCACAGATAGGAAATAAAATCAAATAGCATTGTTTCTAATGCATGAATTTGAACATATGGGCCTAAACATGATCTCTATTGCACAGATAGGAAATAAAATCAAATAGCATTGTTTCTAATGCATGAATTTGAACATATGAGCCTAAACATGATCTCTATTGCACAAATAGGAAATAAAATCAAATAGCATGGTTTCTAATGCATGAATTTGAACATATGGGCCTAAACATGATCTCTATTGCACATATAGGAAATAAAGTCTAATAGCATGATTTCTATCCCTTTAATAGCTATCACATGCGTAGTTACCCATCCCTTTTCACTATCCATCCCCTGAGTTGTTTACAAATTATTACAGGCCAGGGAATTATGAATTACACAACCAAAGGAAAAATAAGAAGTTACTTCTATAGAGAGCCTTCAATTAAGCCCAGATCTTCCAAACCTCAATGCCTTATGGTATTTCATAGCCTTTTATAGTACGGGTGTATCAAAGTTCCCTAAGGACTTCAAGGGCTCCCGGGAAGTGCTCACACCCAGACCTAGCCGAAGAGTTAAACATGTGCAGTGTGGAAAGTGCATGCCTTGTGCGTCAGAGTTCAGAGGGTACTCAAAGGGTCCCCAAAGCAGTTCTCACACGAAGGGAGATGAACTTAGAATTATAAGAGTATATGTGAGAGTGCTTCTTATTTAAAAGGATTTAAGTAAGGAACAATTTTGAGAAAGGGTAAGTAAGAAAACAATTTTTTTTTGAAGAAGGAAATGGAAGCTTAACATCACACAAAGGACTAAGGATAGTCCAACAAGCACAAACAGGGGTAATGTGATTTGAGGGACAAATAAAGAGCATGTAAGGGAAGACATGCAGCAGGCAGATACACACGTAGACATACAATCATAAACTCCTAAGGGCCTAGAGGATCAAGGGGTATAGTAAAGTGCTAGGTTAGATTAACAACTAAGGCAATGGTTAAACTAATGTACCAGTCATAGGCATGTAAGAAGTAGGTGCTAAGTGTACAGACATGTTGGTCATAAACAAATAAAGCCTAATTTAAACATGCAGAGGGAAGTTCAGGATCCTAGATACATGCGGAAGAGTAAGTAAGCGAATTGGAAGCATGCTGAATTACAACAGTAGTGGAATCATGTTGGTTTGAGGACTGAAATCTAAATTAGAACATACCAGTGAAGTGAAGAAAGTAGTAACACAAACAGGAAAATAGGAGATGCACAATGTCACACCTCCCTTTGCACTACCCCTCAGATTAATGAAGGGTAATAAGGTAGTTTTTCCAATTAAAGTGACATCATCGGATTTTGAGATTTATTTTAGTTTTCAGAGTCGCCACCCGGATTTTTGAAGATTCTCCGGGACACCATTTTATTTTAAAATCCCAACCGAGGAAATTTTGACTCTGTTTTAATTTGTCTGCGACCAGAAATCCGAGTAAGGAATTCTGTTAACCTGGGAGAGGTGTTAGGCATTCCCGAGTTCCGTGGTTTTAGCACGGTCGCTTAACTTTTAATATTTGGCCTAATTATCTAATTATTTACATATTTTAAACCTATTGTGATTTTTAGCCTTTTTCACTTTTAGCCGCTTTTAATATTTATGGATTTGTCTTGAAACAAGTCGATGACGTGCAGTTGTTTAGTTTTTGGACATATTATAACTGCGCCACATGAAATGCACCGCAATTACATATGTAATTTTTATTATAATTTGAAGTTGAAGACGGGGACATGAGCTGCCGCACCCGAGTGTAGATTACGTAGTCAGGACTATGGTCATGACGGTTTTATAGTGCCTATTTGAGGCGATGTTTGATTATTCTTCATGTTTTCTATTTGAAGGAGCATTTTGTTTTTTTAAGATCAATTAGGATGTTTATGGATTTATCTTGGACAAGTTACGATGGCGTACACTTGTTGTTTTTGAACACATGGCAATCACGTCACATGAAATGCACTCGTGGTTTCTATATGTGTTTTATTAGTTGTTTGGAGTGAGGGTCGGGGGTATGAGTTTCCACTCCCGAGTGTAGTTTATGGTAATTCAAGATAATAGTTGATTCTTTTCCAAATTTCAACCTAAAGATGTATTTGTGAAGATTGTTTAAGCTTAAATTCTAAAGGACACAAATCTTGGGCCATGGCCATATTTAGCCCAAATTATCATTTAACTCTTTTGGCCAATCCTAATTGCGGCTAATTTATAGGGAGGTCACTAGTTTAGGAAAACCAAATAAGTCTCAATGATCTTTACTTTTCAGTTTGATGAATAAATAGGAAATATGGTAATCAAAATACATGTTCATTCATACATACACTTATGAGCACAACACAACAGATTTTCCGGTTTTTCATTTTTAGGCAGCCTAAACATAAATCTAAAATATTCATTAATTCTGAAATGGATTGGCGAGGTAAAATCATGCTACTTTCGAACTTTTGCGATTTCTAACAAAGGATCGAACCACAGGCAGTCTTATTAATTTGTTGAGACAGTGATTCTTATCAATTTAAAACAAACTGATCTCATGTTTATAAAGGCTTAAAATTCACACATGTATACATTGATTTTTCGCAGATTTATAAGACACAAAATAGACTGAAGATAATCTACTGACTTTATGTCTAAACTCTAACTGAATTTTGAGACTACCATTCTTTCGAGATACATCCAAGTGTTCTTTACAGATTTCGCATGCATTCTTTTCCTAATGTCGTTTTCAGAATAGATAGAAGGTAAATTCAAATAAAAAAATGAATAAAACTGAAATTAAGTGTACAGTCCAGTCCTTATTACAACTAAAAGTATATAAAAGAAAAAGCTGTAATTACGCTATTACATTGTTCTCAATTAAATATACAAATTCTATTAATAAGAAGAAAATAAAAGAACGAGATTGGCTGCTGCTCCTGTGAAAGCCAACAACTTTCATGCTTTTAGGGTCTGTATTCCTCAGCTTTTAGTCCCAACTGGACCATACAGAACTCATATGCACTGTAAAAGAATGAATCTGATCATTACAGAGATCAGATTCGACTCTTTACGTGCTACTCCCACAGTGACATAAGATCTAAGTCGTCCAAACCAATATATATAAGCATCTTATGGGGGTGAATTTGACCATTTAAAGGGCCAGATTCATTTCCCTTTAAGGCTAGCAAATGACTTTATTATGACTTCAGAGATATGGAATTAATCACAGAAGCCTCTAAGAGATAATTTTATTGTTATAATCACACATAGATGAACAACCAGATTTTAACAAAAAAACAATTACAGATTCAGCCGAAAGAAAGGCAACATGTCTTATGTGTTTTTCTTAGATTGAATATGATTATAAGGGAGGATTTGATTCAAACCTATAGATACAAACTTTCTTGACATTTCTAACAACCATACCAATACTTCAACCATTATTCATTTGAACACTTTGGCTATTCTTGTCCTTTTAGAGAATGAATCAGACTATACAAGGGTTTAGATTCTTTACTCTACATCCCTTCTTGACTTCGTGCTTTATACCCTTTTAAAGGGTGAATTTTAGCCATCTACACCACTGTTTTGTGCACTATTATGGTGTGAATTTGACCATCGATGGGCCAAATTCATCCGCCCTAGTGCTAATGTTATCCTATCTGGTGACTTGCTTGTTGAATCTCTTTATTGACCAAGGAGACTTAATTGAAAGCATATTTTCTGCATACTTATAGAGAGAACCTAACCATAGAAGAGGTTAGGTTCTACACCATAGTGTAGCCCTTTTTGGAAAGTAGAACTACGATTATCAACTACATTTATATACCTTTAGCCTAAAAATATACAGAATATTCCAGCAAAGAAATACCGACAGCAAAAATAGTATTTATCACACTCACGGGTTCATTAACATGCTGATAAACATCTATACATTCACATTTACATAAAGCAGAAGAAACAACCTCATTAATCAACAACAACTAGTTTAAGTAGGGAGTAGAAGAAGAAGATTCCAGTTCCACATTTCATTAAGAGCAGATGAGTTAATACATACCTTTTAAGAGTAAAATAGCAAAAAGGACTTGACCAAATAAAGGTCAGATGCTAAAAATTGGAGATCAACACATCAACTAACAGGCAACAAGACGAGCAGTAGAGAAACCCAGAAAGTGAGAGCTTGAAAAACTAGAAATTGAAGCTAGACTAGCAAGAAAACAGATTTCAACCGGATAAACTTTTGAAACCAAGAAAAACCAGTCAGCTACCACCCAAGTTCAAGAATACCAAGACTGAGGAAAACCAGATCTTTTCAGACGTTTCTATACCTAATCGAGTGTTCTTTCAGTATAGGATTTCTACTCTGTGTGTGTATATGAAATTTCTATATCCAGATTTTCAGCAGGGCAAAAGGTTCAAAAAAAAGTGTAGAATATGTAAAAAGAAAGTCTATTTATAGGGAGCTCAAGGATGGGATATGCTTTGGCATA
>MDKI01004733.1:0-11730 GCA_005239505.1 Nicotiana paniculata | reverse complement strand
ACTGTAGGTGTTCCAACGGGTGGTTGGACTGCTATTCGGTTCAGAGCTGATAATCCAGGTACCAAGATTACAACCAAGATAATTAGTCAAGGAACATTTCTATTGTTCCATAATCTATTCTTAACATATCGTATTTTTGTGAAGGGGTCTGGTTTTTCCACTGTCATCTGGAGTTGCACACAGGATGGGGACTGAAAACAGCATTTTTAGTGGAAGATGGACCAGGATCAGATCACAGTATTCTTCCTCCACCAAAGGATCTTCCACGCTGCTAATTTGACAAGGCTTTCTTTTTCATCTGTACAGAAGGGATTTCGTGTGCAAGTTTATACAGTTCGTTTATGGATGTGCCATAAGGAAGCAAAAGGCTTCGAGGATGATCATACACATTTCAGACAGTGTGCGTAGGAAAATTATGCAAAATTTAGAAAAGGAGTTTCTATCAAGAAAATTAAGGGGATTGGTTTGTAATTTGAGTTGTAATAAAGGTCCACGCATAAAAATGTGTTTTTGGACTTCTGTTTTTATGCTTCATTTAATATCTAGCTACTAGTTGAATTGAAATACAATCTGTTGATTCTCGCTTTTGACTAGACAGATTTATCAACTATAGCAAACCCGAATAAATCTAACCTTTTTGCCATAATGCTTTCCTTCATGTTTTCAAACCCTCTAATTAGAGTTCAAGAATGCAGTTATATATGCAGCATAGTCTCACAATTTACGGATTGTGATAGTTTCTAGGACTCCACAAACTTTAAAGAGACCTGGTCGGTTGGTCCTTTACCAGTTCCCTCACAGTTATCGATAGAGACAGTAAATAAAAGAGGCACATGATTTTTATGTAGAAAAATCCCAACTTAAGGGGACAAAAACCACGACCTACACTGGTAGGATTTTAACTTCACTAACTTGTAATCTCAACTATTACAAGCCACTTTGTAATGACTCTCTTACAAAGACTTTGAACCACTAACTTGTAATACACTTATTACAAGCCACTTTGTTACTCACTAGTAGCAAAGACTTCAACTTATGACTACACTAGTCACAACACAAACAATGAAGGTTTATGATTTTAGGATTCCTAATACAAGGCTTCTAAGAAAGCAAGATAGGATACAATAGAAAGCAAAACACAAGATTACAACTCAACTAATGGATGCCTAAGACACGTAGTGAAACTGGTCTGCTTTAGTGGAGTTATCTTCTTGTTCTTGACACACTTGAGCCTTCAATGTTGGGGCATATCTTCAATGCTTAGAAGAATGTTAGTTAATGCTCAAGTGAATGTCTTGTTTGTCTTCAAACAAGATGTTATATCCCTAGGACATCCCAAGAAGGATGCCCATGCTTAGTTGGTACAATCTTCAACCAATGGGAAGTGACTGTTGCACTGTTACTGCACTGTAGCATGTACAGTTGCAGACAGTCATTTTTCTGTCACAACTTCCAGCTGTAGAGTTGACTTGTACTCCCGTCAGTGAGAATGTTAAGGGATCAGGTCCCTAATCTGTTTCCTTTGAGTTCAGATGCACATCGCCAAGATTTCTTGAGTTCATGCTGACTGATGGTGCTTGTTACGCATCAGGTCCTTTATCTGGTTCTTTATATAAAAGTTTGTTAGATCATCAAAACAGAATACTAACCCATAAACTTCCCCTTTTTTTATGATGACAAACTTTTATAATTGATGAACAATTATATAATCTAACTTAACCAGATACAAGACCAGGACCCATATTGTTCCCCCTGTCTGTGTGCTTCCCCCTTAAACCCTTTTTATTTATCAATGATATCTTCTCCCTTTTGGCATCATAAAAAGACAGAACCAGAAAGAAAGCATAAAGAAGTCTAACAAAGCTAACTCATGCCCCATGTGTGCACACAACATGATAGAAGACAAAAGGAAGAGGCAAGCAGGCAATAGCAAAACATTAAGAAGTTGATTCATTCATACCAAAATAGTTGTTAAATACAGAGAACTCTTTTCTTGGGATAGAAAATACTTAATTTGGACTTTTGAAAATGGGAGCAGCTAGGTGGGATCCTATTACCAAACATAAAAAGAGCAAAAGAAGTACTACCAACCACAAACATCATCAATCATACAGAGACTAGATAGAGACAGAATCCTAGGGGGCACTAGAAGATGAAGGTTTGGAGGAGGAGGAAGCAAGAGTCTTGAGAACCAAATCCATACGGGCATTTACAGACGATTGTTCCTCCATAAGTTTCTCCCGCAGGTTCTCTAACTGTTGCCTAAGCTCAGTGTTCTCTTTGGTCAAGCAGGTAACCTCCTCAGTTGAAGAATGAGCAGCACCAGGTCCCCAGAGGCTTGACTCAACTGAGTCTCCAAAATAGCAATCTGAGCCCTCAACTCCCGGATCACCCCATTGGCATCATTCAGTTCATTGATCAATTGGGATATTGTAAAGGTGCTACCCCCAGGTTTCTGAAAACATTCACATTCCTCTAAGGTCGTTTTGGAGAAGGTCTGCTTACGGGTCCCTACCCGGGGATTTGTAACATGCACTTTGTAGAACTCAAATACCCGAGTAAGTAGGAAACCATATGGGAGACCATGATTACCATCCTTGACATTCACCACTTTGCACATATGTTCAATCATGAGAGCCTCCATCAATGTCAAATCAACCTTGGAGGCAATTGATTGCCTTTCAGCACAGGGGAGAAGTACTTTATTTACCAGTTCGAATAAGATCTGGTAAACAGGGAGCATAGCTTTCTTGTGGACCCGTTCCCCTTGCTGAATTCTGCCCGCCTTAACAATGGAGCCGAAAGTTTCCCTCACAAGAAGTAACATCGATTTTCACATAAGACAGTCCCCTAAATGGAGCTTGACCGTAAAAAACAATGTCGACTCCTTCTACTAGAACACAAATATGATTCTCAACAGGTGTAAGTAGAGATGCATAAAAGTCTTTCACTGCATCCTCATAGACTTTGGGCACACTCACATTGAAGAGATGGTCCCATTTCTGAAACTCAACCATGGCCACAATTTGGCGCATTCCAGCCATCTCTCAAATCTCTAGGTCAAACATCCGACCCCATAGCACCCTCTGACTCCTCACATTCTCTTGCCACTTGCTACTGTCACTTGGTATTGTTTGCACTGAACCTGGTTCCTCAACATTTTCCACTTCTCTTTTTCGTTTTCCTGACAATTGCACAGACTTTCCCGTAGAACATTCTATATCCATGGACCTTTGAACACTAGCTTCATGAACTTCAGCTCGCTTGAGCTTTTCACAGGTGTCACGCGAGATTTTGCTTGCCCTTTATCCACAACTCCATCCACAGACCTTTTAGAGGGAGATTTTCTTGTGACCAAGAAACTTGGTTCCTCTTCTGCATCTTCTTCCATCTCAACCACATGAATGTTGTCATCCACCACCACCTTCTTCCCTCCTTCAACAACCTTTTCCTTTTCTTTTTATTGCTTTTCTTGCTTTTTGTCAGAGCAGAGTTAAGTGCCTCCTTCTTTTGCAACCATGTGGATGGTCGCTTGGCAGATGATTCAGGAGTGGTTACTTTATGGCAAAGTTTAAAGCGAGCACTCATGACCATCTCATCCTTATCATCCTCATTAGTAGGCTTGGGAAGAGGAGGAACTGACTCTAGAGGAGGAGTATGGGATATAGGTTCCTGGTTGGTTTTAGGGAGCGGAGAACCAGGTTCCTCACCGGACTTCTCTTTGACAGACTCATGAACCGGGGATTCAAACAAGACTAGGGTACCTTCATCTCCTAGGAATGAAGGTTCTTCCCCCTGAGGCTCAGGAAGGGAAGAAGCTCCATCAGAGGGAAGACTCTCAGAAGCAATGGACATTATGTTCTGTGCCGCTTATTTTTCAGGTGACTCTAGGGGAACTGTGGAGTCAAGGAGAGAGGAATTGAGATATTGGTAAAGGTCATCCTCAGAAGCTTCAGAGGTCTGAGGAAGGTCATGTGCTGGGACTTCTTTTGGTGTGGCAGACAGGGTGGGTTTTATAGAAGGAGAAGCATCGGTAGGTAAGGGGGAGAAAGCAGGTGCAGGGATGACGACTTCTGGGAGAGAGAAGGACGGAACCTCCGCCGGAACAGGGTTGGAGTCAGTGACGAGAGAGAGAGATGGTGAGTTCTCAGTCACCATTTTTGTGAAGATGGAGAGATTTACAATGTAGAGAGAAGTGTGATTTGCAGAGACTAGAGAAGAGGAGGCTTGATAGAAGGGAGGTGTAATGATGGGAGGAAAGAGGAACATGTTCAAATAAATGGCGGTAGGTGTTTTTTGGGAAGAGAAAACTTGCAGAAGGAGTTAAAGGATTTGAGAGATGGACGTGATGGACATAGACACTGAAAAGTCGGATGATGTGGCAGCAGTAATTAATTTTTGTTACTTTTTGAGAGAGGTATAGAAAACGCATAATTACTTTTTTTTGTAAACGTTTGTGCAGCTTCCTTCTGTTCCACAAAGTTGTACCTTTAATTTCTGTAATCACCATGTGTGTCTACCTGCAAAGGTATTTATTTGAGTTAGCCTTAGTCAGAAAACACTTTAGCTTACTGTACCTGAGAGTGACTCTCATAGCCAAAGCTAAGGAACGAGGTCCTTAGTTAGGTCTAAGAAATCCCAGTGCCATTCTATTTTTCTCAAAGTGCTCCCTGCTCAGTGATTTGGTAAAGATGTCGGCAATCTGATCTTCAGTGCAGCAAAACTTCATGCAGATGTGCCCTTTTTCAACATTGTCTCGGAGGAAATGATGTCACACATCAATATGCTTGGTTCTTTTGTGTTGAACCAAGTTCTTTGCCATGTTGAGGGCACTGGTGTTATCACATAGGAGTGGCACACTATCAATGTATACCCCAAAATCCTCCAATTGTTGTTTGATCCACAACAGCTGAGCACAGCAAGATGCAGCTGCAACATATTCTACTTCAGATGTGGAGAGAACCACAGAGTTTTGCTTTCTTGTCCCCCATGAGATTAGGAAGGACCCAAGGAAATGAGCCATTCCTGAAGTGTTTTTCCTGTCCACCAGATAACCTGCATAATCAGCGTCAGCATAACCAACAAGATTGAAATTGTCATCTGAGGGATAGTACAGAGCCAGGTTTTGTGTGTCTTTGAGATAGCGTAGGATTCTTTTGGCAGCCTTTAGGTGAGACTCCTTAGGATTTGATTGAAACCTGGCACATAGCCCCACACTAAACACGATATCTGGCCTGCTTGCAGTGAGATAGAGTAGTGAGCCAATGATTCCCCTGTACATTGTTTGGTTTACAAGAGATCCAGAGTCATCCATGTCAAGCTTGGTTGCAACTGCAATGGGAGTGTCGATCATTTTTGATTCCTCTATGTCAAATCTTTTCAGCAACTCCTTGATGTATTTCTGCTGACTAATATAGGTTCCCTTTGTGGGATGCTTTACTTGAAGACCCAGAAAGAAGTTCAGTTCCCCCATCATACTCATCTCGAACTCACTGCACATGAGTTTGGCAAATTCCTTACACGGTGAGTCTGATGTAGCCCCAAATATGATGTCATCCACATACACCTGAACAATGAGCAGGTTCCTTCCCCGTTTCTTCAGAAATAGTGTGTTGTCAATCTTTCCTCGAGTGAACCCATTGTCCAGCAGAAACTTTGATAGTCTCTCGTACTAAGCTCTGGGAGCTTGCTTTAGGCCATACAGAGCTTTGTCTAATTTGAACACATCCTCCGGGTGTATATGACTTTCAAATCCTGGAGGTTGCTTAACATATACCTCTTCTTTGAGGAAACCATTCGTAAAGGCACTCTTCACATCCATTTGAAATAAGGTGAATTCCATATGAGATGCAAAAGCAATAAGAATCCGGATGGCTTCCATGCGAGCAACAGGAGCAAATGTCTCATCATAATCAATCCCTTCTTCCTGATTGTATCCTTGAACAACAAGCCTTGCTTTGTTCCTTGTGGTGTTTCCATTTTCATCCAGCTTATTCCTGAACACGCACCTGGTTCCTATGATGGTTCTATCTGAGGGTCGAGGTACCAGGTGCCAAACCTTGTTTCTCTCAACTGGTGCAACTCCTCTTTCATAGAAACGATCCAGTCTGCATCCTTCAGAGCTTCCTTGATATTTTTTGGTTCTATTTGGGATAGGAAGGCTGAAAAGGCTAGGGAGTTTCTGGTTTTGGATCTAGTTTGAACTCTTGAATCAAGGGGAGTGATTATGTTATCAAGGGTATGAGAGCTTTTGTGTTTACAGTTCGGAACTTGGATTTGGTTAGTGGAGGAACTTGGTACATCAGAAGGATTTCCCTGCATTCCTTGTTCTGCAACCTGTGGAGTACCTTGCACGGCATCTCCAACTCTTTCTTCAACTTCAGTAGTAGTAATTGGGGTACTAGGTTCCTCATGTGTATTCGAGGAAGTGGTTGCATTGCCTTCACTTATTTCCCTCATCTGACTCATCATGTCAGTTTTCCCATTTGAGACATCCGATATTTCTCCAGGAACCAAAAGTGGTTCATTGTCTTGATCATTAATATTTCTGTCCTTGTTTTGGGAAGGTGTCTCATTGAATAACACGTGAACGCTCTTCTAAACATTGGGTTCTCTTGTTGTACACTTTGTAGGATTTTATTTGAGAGGAGTATCCCAAGAAGATTCCTTCATCACTTTTTGCATCAAACATTCCAAGTTGATCCTTCCCATTGTTCAGGACATAACATTTGCATCCAAAAGCTCTTAGATGAGTTATCTTTGGATTTCTTCCGTTGAGCAGCTCATAGGGGATTTTTTTTAAGAGGGACCTGATCATGCACCTATTCACCAAATAGCATGCAGTGTTGATTGCCTCAACCCAGAAAGTTTTTGCAAACCCACTATCAATAAGCATTGTTTGTCCCATGTCTTCTAGAGTTCTGTTTTTCCTTTCGACCACACCATTTTGCTGAGGAGTTCTTGGAGCTGAGAAATTGTGAGTGATTCCATTCTCATTGCAAAAATCGTCAAATTTTGCATTATCAAATTCTGTCCCATGGTCGGATTTGATGCAGGCTACTTTCAACTCCATCTTCACTTGGATTTTCTTGACAAATTCCATAAATACTTCAAAGGTTTCATCTTTTGCTCTTAGAAACAATGTCCAAGTGAATCTTGAGTAGTCATCCACAATCACGAAAATATACTTCTTTCCACCCCTGCTTGGAATCCTCATTGGACCACACAGATCCATGTGAAGAAGTTCCAGAGGTTTTGATGTGCTAACATCCTTCTTTGGTTTGAAAGATGATTTCATATGTTTTCCTCTGGCACATCCATCACACACTCTTTATTCCTTGAATTTTGAGTTAGGCAGACCGCGAACCAGGTCCTTCTGTATGAGTTTATTCAACAAAGAAAAGCTTGCATGACCTAGTCTTCTATGTCATAGTTTCGCATTATCATCAACTGCCTTTAAGCATTTTACCTCACCAGCTTCCAACGATTCAAGGTCAGCAACAAAGATGTTCTTGTGTCGCTTGGAAATCAACACCACTTCACCAGTTACTAGGCTAGTAACTGTACATACTTTGGATAAGAATTCAACTTTGTTTCCTTTATCGCAGATTTGTGAGACACTCAAGAGACTATACTTCAAACCGTCCACATAGTAAACATTCTCAAATGAGTGCTCAAGAGATCTGCCAACCCTTCCAACACCGAGAATGTACCCCCTTTTGCCATTGCCAAAGGATACATCTCCTCTTTGAAGGGCTTTCAATGAGAGAAAATCTGTGGTATTTCTAGTCATGTGCTTTGAGAATCCACTGTCCATAATCCATTGCAGCCCTGTTTCTCTCACTGGTCCCTGCACATAAAGATTAAGGGTTATACTTAGGAACCCAAACAAGTTTGGGTCCCTTGTAGTTAGGAAACGGATGAATAAGAGCTCTCCTAGTTCAAGCAGGCAAGAATTTGTTTTTCTTCGAGGGACCTGGTCCCCATGGTTGAATCACTCTGTCAGCAAACACTTTGTTTTCTGAAAAGATTTAGCTCTGACAGGGCAACTTTCTTTAAAGTGCCCATTGTTCCCACAGTGGGTACAGAGCCAGTTGTCCGGGACAATGACATACTTGTTGTGAGGGTTGTAAGGAATTTTCTCCTTTTGGAAACCGACCCATTTCCTGTTTCCACTGTTGTTCAAGTACATGGCAGTGACAACATCTATGGACCAGGTCCATTTTAGTGATTTATCAAGATCCATTTTTAGTTTAATCATTTCAGCTTGAAGTTGCTTGTTTTTCTCAAGTTCACAGCACATGCCTGTTTTGACATCAGTTATTTCCTTTTCAAGCTTAATATATTTCTCACTGGTTACCTCCTTCCCTTTTTCTATGGTCACTTTACTATGTTCTAGTTTGAGTTCCTCAATTGATTCCTCTAGGTCAGTGATCACTACTAAAAGATCATCTCTTTCTTGTTCAGCAACACTTATTTTCTCAGCTAAAGTATTCTTCTCAGTGTTCAGGTTCTCCACTGTTTCCTTCAGGTCTACTACCACTACAGTTAGATCATCTCTCTCATCTTCTGCACTATTATTTCTTTCACCTAGTGCTTCCTTTTCTTTCTCAAAATTGCTTATGGTCTCTTTTAGGTCCAAAACAACCACCATCAAGTCATCTCTCTCATTTTCTACATTGTTTAGTCTACAAGTTAGAGATTCTTTTTCATTTTCAAGCTCACTTATGGTTTCTTTTAAATCTACCACACAAACAACTAGATCATCTCTAGTATGTTCAGTTTCTCCTAGCTCTATGGTTAATGAATCTTTATCATCAACTAGGTTATAGTAAGCATCAATAAGAACATTTGCTAAAGACATTAATTTTTTTGAGGATTAGGATTTCATATTTCTCTGAACATCCCTGACATTTACCTCATGGTTTTCACCTTCTTCATCATCATTAGACTGTGCCATTAGCGCGAACAATGAATCATACTCCTTCACCTCGTTCTCTACTGCCATCATGGAATTGTTGCCTGCTTCTGGTTCCTCTTCTGATTTACTAGAGGAATCTCCCCAGGCAGCAAGAGCTTGCTTCACAACATTATCAGCAGCACTCTTCCGGCTGAATCATTTGTCAGGAACCTGGTTCCTCTTGGCTATTTTGTCAGCGTTGTGCTTGTAGGGCTCCTGCTTCAACAGTGGACAGTCTTTGATGAAGTGTCCAGGTTTTCCACACTTGTGGCAGAGATCATAGTTCCTTGACTTGCTTGAACTACCCCGTCTTGTTATACCCCCATTCCTTCTAACCATCTTTTGAAATATCTTAGTAAGGTAAGTCATGTCACCATCTTCTTCACTTGAATTATTTTCTTCAGCTTTTAGAACCAGGTTCTTTTCCCTTTTCGGTTCTCTCTCTCACTGTCCTTTTTATTCTTCAACTCATATGTCTTTACATTCCCAACCAACTCATCCATTGTTAAAGTTTGTAAGTCTTTTGCTTCAGTAATGACATTCACTTTGCTTTCCCAAGAACCAGGTAGGACACTCAGAATCTTCCGAACCAGCTTGTTTCTGGGATCACCTAGAGAGTGAAGCTCATTTATGATGGATGTGAATGTAGTATGCATGTATTGTATAGACTCATCATCCTTCATTCGAAACAGCTCGTACTCAGTTGTAAGCATGTCAATCTTGGACTGCTTGACCTGAATTATTCCTTCATGAGCAGTTTGTAAAGCCTCCCATATCTTCTTTGTTGATTGGCAGGCTGAGATTCTGTTGTACTCATCAGGTCCTATACCGCATACCAAGATTTTCTTGGCACAGAAGTTCTGCTCAATAGCCTTCCTATCAACTTCACTATATTATTTCCTTGTTTTAGGAACCAATGGCCCATCTTCTCCAACCTTCTTCATAGGGACGTATGGACCGTCACAAATGACATCCCATATTTATGAATCTTCAGCCATTATAAAGTCGTGCATATGAGTTTTCCACCACCCGTAATATTGACCATTGAATCTAGGAGGTCGATATGTTGACTGTCTTTCTTCAAATTTTGGCGGTGCACGATATGTTGACTGTCTTTCTTCAAATTTTGGTGGAGCAGCCATTACAGATCCTTTCTAGGTGTTAACCTTTTAGAAAGAACCTGCTCTGATACCAATTGATAGTTTTCAGGACTCCACAAACTGTAAAGAGACCTGGTCCTTTACCAGTTCCCTCAAAGTTATCGATAGAGATAGTAAGTAAAAGTGGCACATGATTTTACGTGGAAAAATCCCAACTTAAGGCGACGAAAACCACGACCTATACTGGTAGGATTTCAACTTCACTAACTTGTAATCTCAACTATTACAAGTCACTTTGTAATGACTCTCTTAGAAAGACTTTGAACCACCAACTTGTAATATACTTATTACAAGCCACTTTGTTACTCACTAGTAGCAAAGACTTCAACTTATGACTACACTAGTCACAACAAGAATACTGAAGGTTTATGATTTTAGGATTCCTAATACAAGGCTTCTAAGAAAGCAAGATATGATAAAATAGAAAGCAAAACACAAGATTACAACTCAACTAATGGACGCCTAAGACACGTGGTGAAACTGGTCTGCGTTAATGGAGTTGTCTTCTTGTTCTTGACACACTTGAGCCTTCAATGTTGGGGCAGATCTTCAATGCTTAGAAGAATGTTAGTAAATGCTCAAGTGAATGTCTTGTTTGTATTCAAACAATGTGTTATATCCCTAGGACATCCCAAGAAGGATGTCCATGCTTAGTTGGTACAATCTTCAACCAATGGGAAGTGACTGCTGCACTATTACTGCACTGTAGCGTGTACAGTTGCAGGCAGTCACTTTTCTGTCACAGCTTTCCAGCTAGTTGACCTGTACTCCCGTCACTGAGAATGTTAAGGGATCAGGTCCCTAATCTGTTTCCTGTGAGTTCAGATGCACATTGCCCAGATTTCTTGAGTTCATGCTGACTGATTGTGCTGGTTACGCATCAGGTCCTTTATCTGGTTCTTTATATAAAAATTTGTTAGATCATCAAAACAGAATAGTAACCCATTAGATTGCAAAGGCGGTTACATAAAATTCACACACACACACTCCTGGATTTTTAAAAACTTAGTTTGGACCGTCCGGTCATATTCATAAGAAAGATTAATATGACAGTTTCCCAGAAAATAAAGAACTTGAGATGAGTACACAGAGAAGAAGCATAGCAGAGTACTTGCATGTGTAAATATGTAGCACAAGATGCCGCAGTCAAACAAAGGAAGAAAAGTTGGAGATTCAAAATATTGGACATGAGTTAAGTGATAGAAATGTAACCCAAAGAGCTAACCTCAGTAATACTTTCACAATAATCTGATAGAAACATATATACAACATCACCTAGACTTCCCAGTGTTGGGCTTAAGCTTGGTTTAGCTTTAAAAAAAGTGTATGGGAAATGGAAGGAAAAATGAAAGAGGCAAGAGATTTCATCTTCCCAATACTTGCAAATCAAAAGACAATATTCTCTTAAGTGCTAGCCACCACCTCTCTCTACAACAAAGATGCTGAAACCTTAAGGACTAGATCCAAAGATTGAAGATATTTTAAATCCTTAGGCTTGTTGAGTCTTTGTTATTTTGTTCTTAATTTGTAATACTACACTACATTCAACAATGCAGCCTTTTTTGAAAGTATTCGATAACAAATCTTTTAGAGTTAGCAGCCTGCATCCTC
>MDKI01040000.1:0-27684 GCA_005239505.1 Nicotiana paniculata | reverse complement strand
GTACTACTTATTCTTCGGAGCGGTTAGCTGAGATTTATATCAGGGAGATTGTCCGATTGCATAAGGTTCCAGTATCTATCATTTCTGACAGAGGTACTCAGTTCACATCTCAGTTTTGGAGAGCCGTGCAGAAAGAGTTGGGTACTCAGGTTGAGTTGAGCATAGCGTTTCATCCTCAGACCGACGGGCAGTCGGAGCGTACTATTCAGATTTTGGAGGATATGTTGCGTACATGTTTCATTGATTTTAGGGGTTCATGGGACCAGTTTCTGCCACTCGCAGAGTTTGCATATAATAATAGTTATCAGTCGAGTATCTAGATGGCTCAGTATGAGGATTTATATGGGAGGTGCAGATCTCTGGTTGGTTGGTTTGAGCCGGGCGAGGCTAGGCTATTGGGCACAGACTTGGTTCAGGATGCGTTGGGTAAGGCAAAGTTGATTCAGGAGCGGCTTCGCAAGGCGCAGTCTAGGCAGAAGAGTTATGCGGACCGGAAGGTCCGAGATGTGTCTTTCATGATTGGGGATAAGGTGTTGCTGAAGGTGTCACCTATGAAGGGTGTTATAAGATTCGTGAAAAGGGGAAAGCTGAGTCTCCGGTTCATTGGGCCATTTGAGGTGCTTTAGAGGGTTGGGGAGGTGGCTTATAGACTTCCTATGCCTCCTAGTTTATCGAGTATTCATCCGATGTTCCATGTTTGATGCTCCGGAAGTATGTTGGTGACCCGTCTCGTATTTTGGACTTCAGCACGGTTCAGCTCGAGGGTGATATGTCATATTAGGTAGAGCCAATGGCTATTTTGGGTCGTCAGGTCAAAAAGCTTAGGTCTAAGGATATAGCTTCAGTGAAGGTTTAGTGGAGAGGACAACCGGTGGAGGATGCCACCTGGGAGATCGAGCGGGATATGTGGGACAGATATCTTCACTTATTCGAGACTCCAGGTATGTTTCTAGACCCGTTCGAGGACGAACATTTTTTTAAGAAGGGGAGGATGTAACGACCCGGCCGGTCGTTTCGTGAGATTATCCTAGCTTCCCCCATTTCTACTTTATCATATATTGCTTAGCCTGTTTATGTTGTGTTGGGTCGGATGGTTTGGGTTCCGAATGGTCGTGATGAGAATTAAGACACTTAGTCTCTTAAATTAGCTTAATAGTTCAAAAAGTGAACTGAGTGTTGACTTATTGGTAAACGACCTCGAAATGCGTATTTTATGGCTCGGATAACTTCGTTAGGTGATTTGGGACTTAGGAGTGTGTTCGGAATGAAGTTTTGATGTCCGGTGTAGAATTAGGCTTGAATTAGCAAAAGTTTGTTTTTGACGATTTTCGGTCGGCAGTGGAAAATAGGATATCGGGGTCGGAATGGAATTCCGGGAGTTGGAACAGACTCATAATGTCATTTTGGATATGTGTGCAAATTTTCAGGTTAGTCGGGTGTGTTTTGGTTGGTTTCGGCATCATTGGTGAAATTTAGAAGTTTCAAAGTTCATAGGCTTGAATTTGATGTAATTTTGGTGTTTTCGCGTTGTTTTTGGTGTTTCGAATGCTCGACTAAGTTTGAATGATGTTATGGGGTGTGTTGGTAGGTTTGGTTGAGGTCCCGGGGGCCTCGGGTGAGTTTCGGGCGGTTAACAGATCGATTTTTGGTTTTGGAACTTAGCTGGTTTGCTGGTGTTTCTGCAGCAGAGTTTTACTCTATGCATTCGCGGGAGAGGGCTCGTGTTCTCATAGAGTGTTTGGTGCAAGGGGCCAGTTGTTCAATGAGTTCGCGGGCGAAGGGGTGCGAACGCGGAGTGTTGATCAGGGTGGCCATCGCGAACGAGGGGGTGTGTGTGCGTTCGCATAGGGTTGTGAGCCTTTTGAGGACCCCAGGCCTTTGGCCTATGCGTTCACGGGTCAGAGGGTGCGTTCGCGAAGGCTTGGGGGTACCTGTGCTTTGTGTTCGCGAGCTTGAAGCCGCGTTCACGTAGAGTTAATTAGGGTCCTGTTGAATTTCTATGCGAACGCAGTCCTAGTGACGCGTTCGCGATGAATAAAAATGAGCTGGGCAGAAATTTTTTAAGTTCTAAACGGGGGTTCTTGGCCATAACTCAATATTTTCATTAGAGAGCTCGGGGGAAGGGGATTTTGGACGAGCATTTCAATGGGGTTCTTGTGGTAAGTGTTCTTCAATCATTTTTGGTTCAATTTCATGAATTTGTCTTGGTTTCCACCATGCAATTTGAGGAATTGAAGTAGGAAAATTGAGGAAAATTGGAAGAAAGTTTTTAAAATTCTTTTGGTGTTTTGAGTGGGCAATTGAGGTCAGATTTTGGTAAATTTGGTATGGGTAGACTCGTAAGGGAATGAGGATTCTAGTTTTGTAATTTTTATCAAATTTCGAGACGTGGGCCTGGGGCTCGGGTTTGGCCGAATTTCGAGAATTGTGTTAAAATTTGTATCTTTCGATTGGGTTTTATTCCGTTAGCGTCTATTGATGATGCTAATCTGGTTTTGGTTAGATTCGGAGAATTTGGGAGCCAATTCGAGGGGCAAGTGCATCGCAGAGTAGTTTTTGGGTTGTTCTGAGGTAAGTAACGATTTTAACTCTAAACCTGAGGGTATGACACCCCGTTATTTGATATTGTGCTGATAAATTAGGTGACACACATGCTAGGTGACGAGTGTGAGGCGTGCACCATAGGGATTGTGACTTGGTCCGTCCCGCAGTGGCTATTAAGTCGCGTATTCGATTTGAAACCTTATGATATCCTGTACTTTAGAAAATTATACTCGTATCTGGGTCGTGAGCCATGATTGGGGCCTTGTGCCGACCTGTTTAGGCCCTTAGGGGTATTTTTCATGATTGAGGCCTTGTGCCAACCTGTTTAGACCCTCAGGGGGTACTTTTACACTATTTTACCACTATCCTGTTAGTAAATTGTAAACCCAGTCATGTTTCCTACTTGCTGTTATTTTCACTGTTATCACACTACTTTGAAAACTCTGAAAAGTATTTGGGGCTGAGTCCCGTGAGTTGAGATAAAGCCCAAGTGGCTTGTGAGGGTGGCTGAGTCAGGCCTAGCTTCGAGTATGTGAGGATATCTATGGATCGGGATGCACGCCGCATCAGTATATGTGTTAGACCGAGCGACGAGTATGTGAGGATAGTTATGGGACAGACTGTACGCCGCAGCAATATATATGTTATATATTATATGTGGGTAGGGCTGCACGCCGCAACAATATAGATTATATACATATTGGATCGGGCTGCACGCCGTAGAAGATATAGCGTTTGGGCTGAAGGAGCCCCTCCAGGAGTCTGTACACCCCTAGTGAGCACAGTCGACTATTATATGGACCGGGATGCACGTCGCAACAATATATGTTATATATATGGATCGGACTGCACGCCTATATATATATATATATATATATATATATTATAGCATTTGGGCTGAAGGAGCCCCTCCAGGAGTCTGTACCCCCCTAGTGAGCACAGTCGACTATTATAGGGACCGGGATGCACGCCGCTACAATATATGTTATATATATGGATCGGACTGCACGCCTATATATATATATATTATAGCATTTGGGCTGAAGGAGCCCCTCCAGGAGTCTGTACCCCCCTAGTGAGCACAGTCGACTATTATAGGGACCGGGATGCACGCCGCTACAATATATGTTATATATATGGATCGGACTGCACGCCTATATATATATATATTATAGCATTTGGGCTGAAGGAGCCCCTCCAGGAGTCTGTACCCCCCTAGTGAGCACAGTCGACTATTATAGGGACCGGGATGCACGCCGCTACAATATATGTTATATATATGGATCGGACTGCACGCCTATATATATATATATTATAGCATTTGGGCTGAAGGAGCCCCTCCAGGAGTCTGTACCCCCCTAGTGAGCACAGTCGACTATTATAGGGACCGGGATGCACGCCGCTACAATATATGTTATATATATGGATCGGACTGCACGCCTATATATATATATATTATAGCATTTGGGCTGAAGGAGCCCCTCCAGGAGTCTGTACCCCCCTAGTGAGCACAGTCGACTATTATAGGGACCGGGATGCACGCCGCTACAATATATGTTATATATATGGATCGGACTGCACGCCTATATATATATATATTATAGCATTTGGGCTGAAGGAGCCCCTCCAGGAGTCTGTACCCCCCTAGTGAGCACAGTCGACTATTATAGGGACCGGGATGCACGCCGCTACAATATATGTTATATATATGGATCGGACTGCACGCCTATATATATATATATATATATATATATATAAATATAGTGGAGCGGGCTGCTCGCCGCAGCAGTTGTATGTGTTCATGGTACTTACTGAGCACGAGTGTTATGTGAGAGCATGAGATACTGATAGTGGAGTCACGAGTGGCTAAGAGGCTTGCCCGAGAAGCTTTATTATGAGTGATACTGTGGTCGAGGGGCTTATATTTTTATGAAAATGCTGTTTTTCACTCTTCTTTACACTGAGCCTCTGACAATAAATGTTGGATAAAAGTTTTCCTATGAGATTTTTAAATGAAAACCGGAGTTTTTATGAAATATTCATAATTGTAGATTTCTGATTTGATTTATTCATTTCCACTGTTATTCGTTATACGGATTTACATGATTTAAATGCTCGTCACTACATTCAAGTTTTTAGTTACATTGATTACTTACTGAGTTGGCGTACTCACGTTACTCTCTGCACCTCTGTGTGCAGATCCAGGTACCGGACCATCTCGCTAGTTGATTTCCGGACGAGCTTGGAGTTGTCCGAGGATTGAGGTAGCTGCTCAGCGTCCCCAGCTCACCTCCTTTCCTTCCCTCAGATTATAAATTCTTTTGGTCTTTTGTACCTCAGACTTTGGTTGTAGCAAGACATTGTTGTACATTGTATTTTCAGTCTTAGATGCTCATGACAGTTGACTCCAGGTTCTGGGGAAGTGTGTATTTGTTTTATCTCTTTCTGATATTTTTATAATCTGCTAAATTTTAGGGAAATTATGGGATATGTTAATAATCTAAAATGGTTGGCTAGCCTAGTTCCATGATAGGCACCATCACGGTCGGCTTAGGATTTGGGGTCATGACAATTCTAGTATCAAAAATCGATCAAAATTATTCGGTATCCGCAAAGCTCAGGTTCCCGTGCACCAATAATATGGCGGAATATGAGGCCTGCATCTTGGGACATAGATTGTCCATTGCCATGAACGTTCAGGAGTTTCTGGTAACCGGAGATTCTAATCTATTGGTACACCAGGTACTAGGAGAATGGGCTACCAAGAACACTAAAATATTACCACACTTGCATTGTGTACAAGAGTTGATCAAGAGGTTCACAAAGATAGAATTCAAGCACATTCAAAGGATCCATAATGAGTTCTCAAATGAATTGGCTACCTTGTCTTCCATGATACAACATCCAGACAAGAATTTCATCGATCATATCCCAATAGAAATTCGTAAATAGCCAGCTTATTGTGCTCACGTTGAAGAAGAGTTTGACTGAAATTTATGGTTCCACGATATCAAGGAATACTCGGGGAAAGGAGAATACCTAGAGACTGTTGCATACACTCAGAAGCGCACGCTTTAAAGATTGGCCAGCCCTTTCTTTCAGAGTGGAGGAATTCTATATAGAAGGACTCCTAATTTGGGATTCTTGCGATGTGTCGATGCCAGGGAGGCATCTAGATTGCTCGAAGAAATACATGCCAGAACTTGCGGACCTCACATGAACGGTTTCATTTTGGCCAAGAAGTTATTAAGAGCAGGGTATTTCTGGATGACCATGGAGGCGGACTGCATCAAATATGTTCAAAAATGTTACCAATGCCAGATACTTGTTGATATGATATGAGTGCCGCCCAAAGAACTCAATGAAACGAGTTCACCCTGGACTTTCTCTTCTTGGGACATAGATGTCATCGGACCAATTGAACCCCCTGCTTCAATCGGCCGCAGGTTTATTTTTGTGGCTATAGATTACTTCACAAAATGGGTTGAATCCACTTCCTATAAGGTTGTGACTAAGAAGGTCGTAGCAAATTTTATCCGGGATCGTATTGTTTGCCGATTTGGAGTACTAGAGTCAATCATTACTAACAATGCCACCAATCTCAATAGTGATCTAATGAAAGCTATGCGTGAAACATTAAAGATCAAGCATCGGAACTCTACAACATACAGGACGCAAATGAATGGAGCCGTAGAAGCCACCAACAAGAACATCAAGAAGATATTGAGGAAAATGGCGGACAACTACAAGCAATGGCACGAGAAACTACCATTTTCTTTGTTTGGGTACCGCACCACAGTTCGTACATCAACTGGGGCAACCCCCTTATCTACTGATCTATGGTACCAAAGTCGTTATTCCCTCTGAAGTGGAGATTCGTTCCTTAAGAATCATACAAGAGGTCGAGCTCAGTGATGCGGAATGGATACAGAGTTCGTATGAATAGCTAACTCTCATCGATGGTAAGAGGATGAATGTAGTGTGTCACAGCCAACTTTACTAGAATAGGATGGCGAGGGCTTTCAAAAAAAGGTTAGATTGAGTCAATTCACACCGGGGCAATTGGTGCTGAAACGGATCTTTCTGCATCAGGATGAAGCAAAAGGGAAATTCTCACCTAACTGACAAGGCCCTTACATGGTTCACCGAGTACTGAGAGGAGGAGTACTTATACTTGCATAAACGAATGGAGAAATATGGTCAAAACCTATCAACTCAGACGCAGTAAAGAGATATTATGTTCAAGATTATGTTTGAACTTTCTATTTGATGTAACCTAAACTACAGTTGACCTTATTCCCGTTTAAGATGGGATACGTAGGCAGCCCTGTGGTTTCGGTCACATCATAATAAAATCTTCATTTCCCTTTGTGCTCAAATATTGGGGCAAGATTTCGAGTTTGTCAATCTCATTACGTCAAGGATCGCCAAGAAGTGTATCACCAGAAGTATGCCTTCATACTGGGACAGGAGCTGGGGAGGTTGCAATGTCTCAAAGGCGTGTCATAGTCGCCGATTCGACAAAATTATTTTATGATTATCACATGTTTTTAACAAATCTATTTTTATGATTTGTCACAAATGCATATTTTTGAAAATTTCATTTTATAATAGCCAGATATTATCCAGGTTAACTCGAACAAGGCGTCAAGACAGGAGCGAAGTCAAAACAAGAAATTGAGAGCACAAACCGACCTTTACCCCCACAAATCATTATTTTTCTTTGGATACAGTCACAATGAACATAAGAAGCACATCCACAAATATATACATACAATAAGATCATTATCTTCACACCAACAGAAGTCTCCAAGCACAAATATGTCAAGCTAAGGACCACTTTTCCCTCTCACCTTTAATTGTTGCTTCTCCTGCATAGAGCTAAGCACTGCCCTTATTATATAGGGGCTAAGCACTACCCTCATCATTGCATAAAGTTAAACGATGTCTTTCCTTGCATGAGACTAAGAACTGTCTCCACTACATTGCATGAGGCTAAGCACTGCCTCCATTATTGCATAAGGCTAAGCACTGTCTTCCTTTGCATGAGACTAAGCACTGTCTCCATTCTTTGCATGCGGCTAAGCACTGCCTCCATTATTGCATAAGTCTAAGCACTACCTGCCCTTGCACGAGATTAAGCATTGTCTCCATTCTTTGCATGAGGCTAAGCACTGCCTCCATTATTTCATAAGTCTAAGCACTACCTTTCCTTGCATGAGATTAAGCACTATCTCCATTACATTGCATGAGGCTAAAAATTGCCTCCATCATTGCATAAGGCCAAACATTGTCTTCCCTTGGATGAGACTAAGCACTGCCTCCATTATTGCACAAGGTTAAGCACTATCTTTCCTTGCATAAGACTAAGCATTGTCTCTATTACATTGCATGAGGCTAAGCATCGCCTCCATAATTGCATAAGGCTAAACGTTGTCTCTTCTTGCATGAGACTAAGCATTAGCCCCATTACATTATAAGAGGCTAAGCATTGCCTTTATCATTGCATAAGGCTAAAAATTTCCTTCCTCCGCATAGGGCTAAACACTGCCCCCATCACACACAAGGCTAAGCATTGCCTTGTCTCGTTCTCGCTTGCAACTAAGCATCAGCTATTCTCTCTATCAAATGATCAATATTTCTGCATTTTTACATTTCATGGGCTGAAACATCACCACATTGTCCGAAGTCATCATAGTCTAAGGGAATCATCCTCATAGCCCGAAGACATCATGCCATGGCCGGAGGATCTCTCGAATTGCATATCATTATTCAAAGGTATCATAGTCCAGAGGCACTATCCTCATGGCCCGAGAACACCATTTCGTAGCCTGCAAATCCCTTATCATATGCTTCATGGCCCAGGACGTCATGGTCTAAGGACATCATCCTCATCTTCCAAAGATAACTCTCATGGTCTTAAGGGAATTTGAATCATGTTTAAATTTCCGCAATAACCCTATATATTCACGTGGATCGTGTTTTAAGTTTTGCAGGTAACTCGAGAGGTAATCGTCCTGCAAATAGGAGCAATTTTCGCTCTGGTTTCCGCTCACAATGTTCACATCCTTCGATCATCTCAAACGTAATCGATGATCAGCAATTGATTACCCTTTGTTCCGTAACCACCCAAATATTTGCCTTATACATCTGTAGTGTTCAAATTTGCATTCATAGCTCCACCTAAATTATCCATTACTCACGAAACTATCATATCCAAAAGATCCTTTTTGAAACACACGAGCACTCTTATAACAACTCCATCGGTTTTGTTCGTCGTTGGATCCAGAACTACACACGACCGGATTTTCGTAATACCAGGGATATGTAGGAAACTCAAGAACTAGGTTCCAGCACCCAATGTTTTTTCAAAAATGCATCATCCCCACTCATTTCGGACAAAATTGGTCATCATTTTCTTTACTCGACAATTTTTCCATCATTCCTGGGTAAAGAGGGGCAGTTGTTGATACCCAATATTGCCCTCATATTTTTATAAATATCATATATACTTTCAAAATATCATTTCTGCATCATCACCAATTTACAATAATTATATAAGTACTTTTTGTAATTTTTCATAATTTTTAAGGCTTTAAAATTGATTTTCTTGCATTTAAATTATTCAAATATTTATTAATTACTCCTTCAAATTATTTTGTGATGACTTAATCATCCAAATTTATTATTTACACCTGCATATATGCTTTATAAAATTTAACTTCATGTTATATAATAACATCTGCATTTTTGAACTATTTACGCATTTTTGTAATAATAGCCTATACTTTACAATTAATTGCATTTATCATTTTTATTCAGGGTGAAAATACTTTTTTATATTTTTATAATCTTCAGCTATCATCTCAAAATATTAAGTTTCATAAATAGTATTTTTTATATTTATTTAGTTATTTTATTAAATTATTTTTTCCTTAATTTCTTTTATTTAAAATCTGGCCAAAACAGGCCAAATTTTGGACCCAATCCATCAACCCACACCCTAAGCTAGCTCAAACCTCAGCCCAATCTACTCTGGCCCAAACCAAAGACCTCATTAACTCAACCCGTACGCGACCCGTTCATTTGACCTGCCCGTTTCTCTGTTAATCCTGGATGTTGCTTTCACATGATCAACGGCCCACAACCATTCCCCTGTTTTTAATTACATTCACCCAAACCCTAGCGCCCATTCTTCTGAGACAGTCGCCCCTAAATCCTCTCATTACCTCTGCTTTCTCTAAGAAACCTTAGCCGCATTCACTCAAACCCTAGCCCTAATCCGATATCACATGGAAAATCTTCCATATCCCCTTTCCTTTTTTCTCACACGGTGGTTCTTACCATTTCCTCGACATTACAGTATTTGATACTTGATTATTTATATAACCTGACTCATTGGGTGTTCGTTCAACTCCAATTTTGTATTATCTTCATGTTTCTGACCTGATACACCCACTACTAGGCCATATGGGTCTGATTTAGTGAGATCTTTTACTATTTTTTATTCTCTGTCTTGAACTAGGGTTCGCCTGATTTCTCCTAAATTGGTTGTGAATCGATTTCGCATGTTATCCTTTCCTTTTTTATGTTTAATTGATTATTTTTCCTTGTTTATGTGTATAATTTTTCTACTGTATAATCCCCCTTCCCCATTCCCTTTTTAGGTCTCAACGATTAACTACTTAACTATTGTTAGCACTACCATTCTCTCAACTCTCATTCTTCTATACTTTCTGCACTCTTGGCTCTTGGCCGGCTGAAAGTCAAGGCCACTGGAACCCTCTCTGTCGACCTCCCTAGTGTGAGCACTGCTCAGGACTCATTCGAGGCTCCTATGAACTCTGATGCCCTAGGATTTGGGTCTTTTGGTTGTTCTCTTTGCTACTGATATTCGAGTTGTTGCTGACACTTAGTTTTCTCTTCTATTTGTTTGTTGAATCTGTAGACTGGTAAGTGTCTCACCCATTTCAATTCTATCCTCTTTGCTTGTCTCCAGTGCTTCTTATACTCATGTTGTTTGAACCAATGTGACTCCAATATTATGTTATTATCATTGGCAATTTTACTTGCTTTGTAGCTTTTCTTTAATTCTGAGTCTTTGTGTGCCATAACCTGCCTAGATTTTTAAAACTCCAATATGTTCAGCTAGAATGACTATGTAGCTTTAAATTTATCCTGTTGTTTTGTTGTTTATTGTGTATTATTTCTCATGCCCTGTTCTGGATTCTTGCACTGAAATTCTTAGAGAATCATCTCCTACCCAGAATTTGCCTTAATGAATTTTCACTGATAATTCCTTTATGTGAACTTTGTTCTTACCTGCTTACATGAACCATATTTGTTGTCACAGTGCTTTAATCAAACCTATTGCTTTATCTTTGGTGTTTGATCAATCATTGAATCCCAATACATTTGAATTCCATGATCATGCATAGTGAACTGGCTTAAGTTCTGAGTCTGACTGTTATATTTAACCTTAAGATATTATGTCTTCCTGCCATGGTACCTTTGGTCTTTGAGATCTTTGTGTTATACTCAGCATGATTAGGCTTCTCATCGATTGCTTGCTTGCCTGTTTGTCATGTTTAAATGTCATCTCCTGACTATGACCCTACCTGACCCCTCATGACTTAGACCCCTAAGTATTTAAAATCCTTTTATGGCTAATGCTCTATTTCGAATTCATTATGGAAAGCCTAGCATGTTCACCTCGTATGTGTTTAATATGTTTACCCTGTTAATCCAAAGTTGCATGTCTCCTTAACTCTCCTAGTGTTATGACTATCCTTAGCATAATGTCACCTGCTTAATGACTTAACTTATGTTGCATTTACCATGTTGCAAATTGAGTCTATTGACTCTCATAGTTTCATGTTCTTTGTTTAATCAATACTATCATTCTTGCTTCTAAAATGCCAATGTGTTTACTAATCTGCTAAATGTCATATAACCATGTCTCTATGAGGTGTTGCTTTAGAACTGTTTGGTTGATTTCCATGTGTGGTCCATTAATTTATTTGGTAAATTGGTCAATATTGTAACTATTGGGCTGGATATGAGTCCATGTGTGGCTTTGGGCTATGCAAATGGGCATATTCTCCTGTTTTGGGAAATGTTTGGATATGGGCCTGCTATTCGAGTGAAAGAGTCTATTGAAGGCCTAGGTAGTGTTTGGTTAGCTTTTCTTGAGTCTGCTCTATTTTTTGGGCCTGTAATCATCTTGATTCTATAATATTTGAGTATGTTTCTTCTTTATCGTTGGTCATGTAATAATTTGTAACAAACGATGGGGGACATTAGTGAAAACGGGTTGGGGTATTCTGATTCTCGCATAAACGGGTAGAAAACTTGCCTATAGGATTTAATTGCCTTGTTTGCTATTCGTTTGACGTGCTCCTATTCTAAACACTCATAGAAATCATGCCTATAGGGATCATGCACACTTCACTTGTACACCATTCAAGCTACTATTTTTCGTCTTAGACAATATGTTTACAAAAATCAATGTTGTTAATCCTAAGCTTTCAAGCAGTGTACCATCTCATCATGTAAGCAATTAGAGATCATGCTTATAGGACCTGCGATGCCTTTAATCTGCCTATGCGTTAGTCTAAAGCTGCAGTACTGCTTGTATGATACTGGAAACCAGAATCACATAGAAACCATGTCTATAGGACTTAACGACTCTAATGCGCCTTAATTCTATAAATTATCTACTGCTTAATTTGTCACGTGCATTTGTTGTTTATGTGTGGAGGTTAACTTTAGCCTTTTATTGTCTTTATGTGAAGTCCTATCTGTTTCGAGTGTGCGCTAGTTTTATCATTTTTAGTATCCTAAGTAGAGTCTAGAACCACCTAATAGTAGGTCCAAAGCCTCATGGATCATAGGCGTAGGATGGGTAGTGCACACATAGGACACGACCTAGAATTGAAATAGAGCGCCTTTGGGTAAAAAACTTTAACATATTAACCGGGTAGCAGGAGATGATAGTATGTGCCCACTGAATAATATGAGCAACCCCTACCCTAAGGCAGTTGTGAAGCATTATTTATGCTGCACGGGGTGGTCCTTTAGGCTAGAAAAACATAGGACCCCCCCTTCTTTTATATGTTTATTGTTCATCAAATATAGACTAATCAAGTTGCACTACATAACCTCTAAAGACTTGTACTAATTATCTATATAGTTTAACTGTTGTCCGATTTTCCTTACATTTCTTCATAATAGAACCTTTAAATTCTTCGTCTTCCCATACTTATATGATCACATAGGACAATTATATTTTATAATCTGCATAGTGTAAAATTTGGCAGAGACCCACAATTGTGGACCTCGAAGAGTTCCTAATACCTTCTTTTCGAGGTAATTTGAGCCCTTACTCGATCTCGGGTAATACATACTAGTTAAAACAGAGCTATTCACAAATATGTGTCGTAATGCGCCTTAAAATTGTTAGGTGGCGACTCTCCTCTTTTAGTACCCTCTGTAAAAGAGTTAGGAGTTACAGATGCAGGGTGTGCCCAATGTAGATGGTTTGAGCGAATTGATTTTTTAGGAGGCTCACAGTTCGCGATCTTCCATCCATTCAGGTGCCGCCAAGATGTATCAAGACTTGAGGCAGCACTATTGGTCGAGTAGAATGAAGAAAGACATAGTGGAGCATGTAGCTTGGTGCCTAAATTGTCAGCAGGTGAAGTATGAGCATCAACGACCATGTGGATTGCTTTAAAAGCTAGAGATTCCATAGTGGAAATGGGAGCAGGTTATTATGGATTTTGTTGTTGGGCTCCCACGAACTTAGAAGAGGTATGATGCAGTATGGGAGATTGTGGATAGGTTGACCAAGTCGGCTCGTTTCACTCCAGTGGTGACTACTTATTCTTCAGAGCAGATGGCTCATGTCTATATTTGCGAGATTGTCAGACTTCATGGTGTGCCGATATCCATCATCTATGATCGGATTACACAGTTTACATCGCGATTCTAGAGGGTCATACAGTGTGAGTTGGGCACACGGGTTGAGTTGAGTACAACATATCACCCTCAGATGGATGGACAGATGGACGGACAATCCAAGCGCACTATTCAGATATTGGAGGATATGCTTCGTGCATGTGTGATGGAGTTTGGGGGTTCTTGGGATCAGTTTTTTCCACTTGCGAAATGTTCCTACAACAATAGCTACCAGTCGAGCATTCAGATGGCTCCGTATGAAGCCTTAAATAAGAGGCGATGTCGGTCTCTGTTGGGTTGGTTTGAGCCGGTGAGGCTAGGCTATTGGGTACAGACTTGGTTCATGATGCTTTGGGAAAGGTTAAATTAATTCAGGATCGGCTTCGCACAGCCCAATCTAGATAGAAGGCTTATACAGATCGAAAGGTTTGCAACGTTGCATTCATGGTTGGGGAGCGGGTCTTGCTCCGGGTTTCACCTATGAAGGGTGTTATGAAGTTTGGGAAGAAGGGCAAGTTGAGCCCTAGGTATATCGAACCTTTTAAGATTCTTGAGAGGATTGGAGAGATGGCCTACAAGCTTGAATTGCCACCTAGTCTAGCTACAGTTCATCCAGTGTTCTATGTTTCTATGCTCCAGAAGTATCACGGTGATCCGTGTCATGTGTTGGATTTCAGCTCAGTCCAGTTGGACAAAGATTTATCTTATATTGAGGAGTCAGTGGCCATTTTCGACAGGCAGGTCCGAAAGTTGAGGTTGAAGAACATTGCTTCAGCGAAGGTTCAGTGGAGGGGTCAACCAGTCGAGGAGGTGACTTGGGAGACCGAGCATGATATGTGTAGGCGTTATCCTCATCTTTTCACCACTTTAGGTATGTCTCTATACTCGTTTGAGGACGAACGTTTATTTTAAGAGGGGGAGGATGTAATGACTCGGCCGGTCATTTTGAGTATTTCAGCCCCGATCCCTTATTTATTGCTTCCTCTATGTTATATTATGGTTACGCGACCTCTCGGGGGTGTTTGGTTTTGGTTTCGGGTGATTTTCCGAGTGGAATGAGACACATAGTCCTTAAGCTAGAGCCTTAAATTGATAGAGTTGACCGTAGTTTGACTTTTGTGTAGACAACTCCAGAATAGAGTTTTGACGGTTCCAATAGCTCTATATGGTGATTTTTAGACTTAGGAGCGTGTCCGGATATTGGTTTGTAGGTACATAGGTCATTTTGGCGTGAATTGACGAAAGTTAGAAAGTTGAAAGTTTGGATAATTCAGAAAGTTTGACCGGGAGCTGACTTTATTGACATCCAGGTCAAATTCTGATTCTGGAAGTTGGATGTCATGTCATTTATGACTTGTGTGTAAAATTTGAATTCAATCGGAGTTGGTTTGGTATGAATCAGCATTTGTTTTGGAATTGGGAAGTTCATAGTTTCATAGACTTAAATTGGATTGCTATTCGTAGAATCGATGTTGTTTGATGTGATTTTTGGCTATATTTGACTATGTTTGGAGCGACACTTGAGTCACAGAAGCTAAAGTGTCCTTGACCAGCTGGGACCGCAAGTGCGGTCATTTTTCCGCAGAAGCAGACACACAGATGCGGAGGTGCGCATCGCAGAAGCGGAAATTGGGAAGTCTTTGGGCAAGACCGCAGGTGCGGTCGCTTTTTCCACTGAAGCGGGCTCGCAGGTGCGAGCCATTGTCCGCAGAAGTGAAACCTCTGGATTTAAGTTGAAACCGCACCTGCATAGATTTTTCACAGGTGCGACCCCAGGCCCACGGAAGTGAGGATCGCTGGGCAGTAAAGGGATCTTCGAGAGTTTGAATTTTATAGTCCATTTTTTGACCTAGAGAGCTCGATTTGTGGAGATTTTTCAATATTGTCATTGGGGGTAAGAACTCCTAATTCGGTTTTAGTTAAATTACATGAATCTATTGTTAATTTCATCATTTAATTAGTGATTTGAGTTGGAAATTAAAAATTTGTGAAAACTTCTTAGGCTAAAATTTGGGGATTTGAAAGGTGATTTGAGGTCGGATTTGAGTAATTATTTTATGGTTGTACTCGTTATCGAATGGGTATTCGAATTTTATAAGTTTGGTCGAGTTTCGAGGCACGGGTCCGGGTTGACTTTTTGAGTTGACTTTTTATTTCTTTGCAAAGATCGTAATTTTATTATTCGAAATAGTTTCCTATAGTTCCCTATAGTTTATATTTATGGTATGAAGTTATTTTGGCTAGATTCGAGCCGTTCGGAGTTGGATAATCGAGGGAAAGGCTTACTAGTGGATTGAGTTAGCGTGACTTTGTGGGGGGGGGGGGGAATTACCCCCTTGGGATTGGTGTTGTTTGTGATAACTCTGATGTGTGAAAGTCGTGTACGCAAGGTAACAAGTGTGTGCACGGACTAAATGTGAAAATTTATCGGTTTTAGCTATATATATTCCTTTCATACCTTAATTGAGTTACCTTAATATCTTATAATCATCATTTCTCGTCTATCTTCACATGCTCTACTTGTCTTATCTCTTACTTGTTAATATGTTTAGTTGAAGTTTTTGTTGTTTCCTCTATTCCTTATTCATTATTCAACCGTGAATTCCTTACTTGAAGTTGTTATTCTTGGAATATCTTGTTGTTGAAACTGGTATTGAGTTATAAAGGTCGTGATTCACACTGAAGCAAAGTGTTAAGTTGTGAAATACTATTCTTTTGAGTTATTCACTTCCGGTTGTTATTGTTGGGACTCTTGTGTACATTGTGGTTGGGCGACGGGCTATTTATTGTGAAACACCGTTATTGTTGCCTTCTTTGGCGAGTTATGATATTGGCAGTTGAAGCGCGATTTGTAATACATTGTGATATTGATACGCATGCGGTGGTATAGAGTTTTGGGGTTGAAACGCATGCATTGAGATAAGGTGGACTTGATATGTGTGGCTAGTAGGGGAACTAGTAGAAGCCATGCAGTGTGATAAGGTGGGCTAACACGTGGGAAGCTATTTCAGGAAAATGATTTTCAAAACTAACTGCAAGGCTCCCGCGGTGATATAAGGAAAGATTGTGAATTGATTTGGGATTTGAGACTAGGAGGCGGTACCTCGATAGTGACTCTTGTTGATGCATTCTATTTCTTCACTTGTGTTTTGTTGTTTTATTCTGTGTCATAGCATCCCTTGTTTTCCTGTTGTGATACATTATTTGCCTTAGTTCAGTGTAGCTATTCTCGGTGTATTTCTTTAATTGTCTCATTTCTATTGTTATCATTATTTCAGTGTTATACACTTGTTCAGTTTCTTATTTATTCCAGTAGGGCCTTGACCTGACCTCGTCACTACTCTACCGAGGTTAGGACCAAGGTTAGGCTTGACACTTACTGGGTACCGTTGTGGTGTACTCATGCTACGCTTCTGCATATCTTTTTGTGCAGATCCAGGTACTTCCTACCAGTCCAGGCTCTAGCAAGAGCGCAACTTCGGAGACTTCAAGGTATACATGTCGGCGTCCGCAGGCCTCTGAGTCCCCCTCTACCAAGATTATTTTATTTCCTTATCCTTTTATAGATATTGATGTATAGAGATATTCAGCACCACTTCATAGAGCTTGTGACTTGTATTCGCTGGGTTTTGGGAAATTGTTAATGCTAAGTTGTGGATTCTATTTTATATTAGTTGTTGAGTTATTGAGGCTTTAATTGTTATTTCAGTTATATTCTATATGAATGTTAGGCTTACCTAGTCTTAGAGACTAGGTGCCATCACGACATCCTACAGAGGAAAATTAGGATCGTGACATGAATCCACACATTCAAATCAAATGCTCAAATATATTTGAAGTACTCACATATATCAAAGAAAATCACTCACTCTCACAAAAGAAATCACATGCATGAAATTGGTACCACATGCTTGCCCTTAATGTAAATCTCTACTAATGTAGGCTCGCTCGATCTAAAATCAATTAGGACTTTTTCATTGTTTTAATGTGGGCTAAGAGACGGGTAGGATATATTTAGAAACAGTGGCAAACCCTCCTAAGCACTTTAACATATCACATAATTAACTTTAAGTGCATATTCTTCAATCCCAACTTCAATTTTACAACTAAAATCACCCCTAACAACGTTCCTTCTTTCTTTAGGTGCTGCTTTAATTCATACCCACTAGCAAAGACAAGATGTAAATCTATTCATCTATATTATTCCTTCTCTTTTTTCAAACTTTTTTTTAAATTGTTTTTGCTAGTGGTGTATTATTCTACAAAATAAGTGCACATTTCTTTCTTCCATTGGTTCCACTAGAAAGCCACCCCACACTTAGTCCTTACTTCTTCTAGCGCTCATTTCATAATTAAAGTGCTTTAAGAGATAACATGATCAAAATAATGTCAATTAGGAATAAAAGGGTATCAGCTCGTAATGTGGGTTCCAAATAAAAGTCTATAGGCTCAAAAGGGTTAACTAGGGATAGTTTTTATTTGTGATAAGTATTAAGCTAAAAAAGATTAAAGAAAGCCTAAAATCACTTTTCAAATCGAGCATCACCTAAAATTTTGCTTCGACTCACATACCGGGCAAGTCTCGACTCAATTACAATAATATGGAGTACACAAAAACCTCACCACACACATGGAACATGACTCAATAAGGACACTCTCCTTCCGACTCTTAAACAATGCAAGTATTCACGGAACCGCAAGATATTAATTTCGAACATAGTGAATATAAGTCAAGCAAAAGAGACATAGGCATCACAAAACATGCTATCCAATTTCATCAAGGCATCATGATCAATTTCAAAACTTAGGGGAGATACTACACATGCCAAAGATTAAATATGCTACTATCAAATAAGTCAAGTGCGCCTAGGAATATCATCTTTCTTCCTTAATTTTTTCCCTAAATCCTACTCTAAAAAATAAAATAAAAATTACTACCCGGTTCAAACTACATCCCATGGAAAAGAACCGAGGCACAAAGAAAAACCATCGGGGATAATTACTACCTAAAGGAAACTAAAAGACACATTTTAGGATTTTTCTATTTTTTTTTTTGTTAGACTTTAATTCCTCAAGAAAGCTGTCTAGGAGATTCTTCGCCGGGAAAAGTCCAATTTTTTCAAAAAACAATTTCAATTTTTTTTTTTACAAAAACCACTACATTAAGAGAGAATACTACAACTAAGCTAAGATAACACAGAAAATCATTCAGAGAATCTCCTCACCCCATACTTAAAATTGTGCAATGTCCTCAATGTACATAATAAATAACAAGAGGGTAAAAAAGACTCCCTGGTAAGCCAAAGGCCGAAGTATTAACAGCGCACGTGATACTCAAACTTCTCCAATGATGGTCTTTTGTGTGGACAACCCACACTTCCAATCACCTGCTCGATTATGCATACGCCTACTAGCTTTGATTCCGTGACCTACTCCTACAAAAATACAAAAATAACAGTACAAAGATAACACAATAAAAAAAACAAAAATAAAAAGATATAATTGGGTTGCTTCCCAACAATCGCCTGATTTAACGTAGCGACACGACGCCATCACTTTCATCACTTTTCCTTCCACTTGAGGATATGAATTGACCCCCTCCTAATTTTGCATCAATTTTTCTGTCACGTTCTGTCACGACCCAAACCGGAGGGCTGCGACAGACACCCGATACTTTACTCAACTGAGTACCAATGTAACATATATTTCTTATCGTACTATCATGGGTAAATGTTCCAAAAGGGTCATCATGACATAACCGAAATAAAATATAAGGGAATGCTAGACATGGACGACCTAACATGATATAGAAACTTATACATGTGACATACAGGCCTATAAGGCTGACATGATCATTTGTAAACTCAAAACATAGGCCGACAAGGCCATACAAATATCCATATACCTGACATCTGTCTACAAGCCTCTAAGAGTACATAAACATCATAAAGGTCGGGATAGGGCCCCGCCATACCAATCAATACATGTCCAAATCATATTGACCAAATAGGCAACTCCAGAGAAACTGGAGTGCACAACACTTTTCGCTAAGTTGATAGCCTACTAGGAGGACTATCAACCTGTCTATCGGGACCTGCATGCATGAAGCATAGTGTCCCCAGGCAAAAGGGACGTGAGTACGGATAAAGTATTGAGTATGTAAGGCAGAAAAACAAAAATAAGAACAGTAATGTAAAGAGAGATATATGAGATACAACCTGTAGCATCTGAGTGCCTCTGAGAGATAGTGACATGAAATGCGTGATACATGTATATACATAATATTTTAAAAACATACGCCTCTATGGGCATCATCATCATCATCATATCGTACCCCGCCTCGAAGAGGACTCGGTAAAAATGTACCCGGCCATCATAAGGCTCGGTAGAATCATACCCGGCCACGTGGAGCTCGGTAAACCCAACTGATCAGTGGTTACACAATAGGTGCCGTACCCTGTCGACTATAGCGCGGCTAGGTAAAGTAAAGTAGATACATATATAATGCATTCTGGACTCATGGAATCACGTTCTAAACCTTTCGGGGTGACGTAAGGTCATTGCACCTTCGATTAACATTATGAACATCATACCATCAATATGAACTTCACTAGGATTCAAGGATCATACATACTTTCTTAGGATAACTTTATAAGAAAAGAACAACATGGACAACCTTAGTTGCTAGGAGTAGATTCGTTATGAAATAGCGTATCGTGTACGTTCGTTTCACTTTAGATCATGCCAAAAGAAAGAAGAAAGTTCCTTAACATACCTTAACTCCATTGAGTCCTTAATACTTTCCAAGAAATTCTTCAAACAACTCAACCCAATCTATCATAGCATAAGGAAATTCAAAATCAGTGTTGAGTAAAGGCTAAATGCACAACTCAAACTAGTAGCTCGTTTATTGAAAAAATCATAATAAGAGCTCGGAGAAGGATAATAAGAATTAGGACAACCATCCCAATAGCCACCATGACCACCACACACATTACAAATATTCCACGTAAAAAATTAAGACGGTGCACACAACTCGCTCCTGAAAATATTGTCACAATTTTGCCACAAGTGTGGTCCTCCACAAAATAGACAAGGATTACCAAAATAAGAATAACCAATATTCGATCATTCTCATTCAAAGATGCCATGTAAAAATAATAATAATTCTAACTACACTAAACTAAAATTAAAAACTTGAATAGATAAAAAGTAAAAGTCTAATCTAGCAAAACCATCAGTTTCAAAGTACCCGACAACGTCACCAAAAACTTGTTGCTCCCAAACACAAATGCAAGTATATGTGGTCGTACAAGTAATATAGGATTGTAAGTCCAGATATTGTACCCACAAGGACTTATGATTAACTATTTACTAAATTAAACTAAGACAATTAATCTATTCAAGCAATTTTCTAAAGTATAATTATTTAACTAAAGTTAATCTAGAGTAACAAATTAAGCGATTACAGAAAACAAATCGGCAAGCTTAGAGACGAATTCAATGCAATAAAATATTCTAGAGCTATGGGTTAGCTAATAATCCCGTTGAGTTATTTGGTTTATTGGTGATAGAGTTAATATTACATAGTATTATCCTGAAGTACTACTCCCCTATTCAAGCTAACCTAACGCCTATATTCCTATAGAATTAGGATTAACACGAACGCATTAATAATTCCTGTATAATAACCAAGCAAGACAATTAGATATATCCCTATCCTAACTGAAAATCCGTTCCCGATACTCAGGTTCAAGATCTCGCTCTACTCAATCTTATATACAATCTACAATTTTCTCTCCCTAGTTCAATCCTAGATTTATAGATAGTATTTCATTGATGATCAAGCAATCAAATAATTAAGCTCACGATTGAATAAATAAACCAATATGATAAAATAATAAGAACTATTCAAGCTTCAAACTACAACGTTCATGTAGCACCCACAACTCTAGAACTAATGAACTATAAAGTTAAAGGAAGAGAAGAGAAGAAAAACTAGGTGTAAGCCTCCTCCAAGCGTGGTTTGCATTCCTCCACGTGAATTCTCCTTCCAAATATGTTCGATTACGTCCAAATTAGGTTTAGAACCCCTTTTATATAAGTTGGGGGCGGGTAGGGTTGAAATCACCAAGTCCCGGTCGAATTAGGACGAAATCCGCCCTTCAGCGTTTCGCTTGGCGCGTGGCGTGAAACTGCACAGTCAACTTTTTAGCCTGCTGTACTTCCTGAGCACCAAACTCGTACTTCCTCCAAATTCTTCCATTTTTACTTCAATTTACGCAAACCTTCAATATCACTTCCAATTCTACACATAAAAATACCAAAATATTAGCTCACCTCATTGCAATTACACCTTAGAACAACAAAGAATAGCGAAAATGTGTGAGGCACTTCATATACAAAAATACATGCTTTTGGCCGAATATTAATATTTTTATGTGATTTTTTAAAAGTTTGTATTCATTGAGAAGGGGTGCACGCGCAACACGCGTATTCTAAGACTAGTTTCTTAAAATTATATATTTATTGAGATGTGATTATACGCGCAACGTATGTATCGTAAGACTAGTACATATATAAGATATATTATATTGAAAACTGTTCGTGCAAGTAAGAGAGGCAAAAATTTCCAAGTAACCACACTGTTTGATAGTAGTATGTTGTTTCATCAACACTGGAAAATAACAATAAATCAGTAAAATTCTTTTGGGGAGAGAATTTGTTGAAAGTTGCAATCACTTCAACAAATCTAAAAAAGGAAAGTACAAAAAAAAGTCTCACGCTAGCTGACCCACAGAATCAATGTCCATTGTACTGCCTTACAGCTTCTAAACAACATTGGAAGAATAGAAGCTCACTTTTTCTTAACCAATTAGAAGAAAAAAAAAAAGAAAAAAAAAAAAGAGAAGGAAACTCTAAACCCAACCTTGTCAACTGCAAAAACCGTTATATTTCAACTACCAAAAAGAAGAAAAAGGAAGGCAAAGGAAAAGTTAAAGAAAAGAACAGTATATTCAATAATAAAAAAATAAATCAATTTACAATTTAATTGTTTTACTGCACAGATTAATTCGTATTACGTCATATAGTCCGTTATAATTATAATATAAAAGGTATCATAAATTCGTATATCGGCTTAGACCTGTGATCAAGGAAGTATATTACAATTATACTAAATTATTTCACATAATTATAAAAAATAGTTTCCTTTTGTTTTATTTTCAAGAAAGGCATAAAGATATAAAATGCTTACTCAACCTTCTTTTGTCCCCTATACTACTGTGTTCTTCATACATCTTTTCTTGTTCTCTTCTCTTTCCTACAAAAACCAAAGACACACTACACAGAGCTTCAACACATAATATCTCAGAGCTCCCTCCTCTATATCTAAAATCCTCTTCCTTTTGTGTCTTTTCTTGTTCCCTTTGCCTCAATTTTATTTTTTATTTTTAAATTTTCAAGAAACTTTAAAGAACTCGTTTTTCCTTCGATCTCCATTTTTCTTTTTGCTGAAATTCCACTCAAGAAACAAAACGCCGTCGTTTCAGAGAACTCTATTGTACGTGAGAATTTAGTTTCCAATTTGGGAAATAATGTAGGAAAAAATAGAAAGAGGTTCTTTGTTCTTGTTTAAGAGTACTCAAAATTGGGACTCCTTTTTCTCCCTTTCTTTTTGCATGTGGATTATTATTAGATCTCAAATTGGGCTATTTCTTGCAATTGAATTGGTTTATTTTTGTACTTTAATGGGGTCTGAAGTGTAAATAACTTAAATTTTTGTTCTTTTTTTTTTTTTTTTTTTTTTGTTTCAATGCTACAGTGGAATGCTTATGGGTTATGGTCGTTCACTTGTGGCCGAGTTTCTACTTTCTGGTGATTGCCCATCTGGTTAACTTACTCAGAATAAAAAAGGTTCAATTGCTATTTGGTTTTGTTTTTTGAAGTGATTGGGTAAAGTATGTACTCCTTTTTTGTTTCTTGTATGTATGTATGTATGTATGTATGTTGTGCTAAGATCAATATTGTTGGAACAAAAGATACGTCAGACCACTCGTGTCATTGAATTAGGTTATTTTGGTTCCAGTATTGGAATATTAGGGTTTCATGAAGATAAGTTGGAACAGGATAGGGGTGCCTAATATCCCATTTGTCCAAGCTTTAGTGGACAGAGTTACTCGGTACCTTAGTGGAGACAGCAAGTACCCAATGGAAATAGTCCACCCGCGGAAGCTGGCCCACTTACCACGGTTATTTAAAAAAAAGGAGGGGGTGCCTAGTGCTATTCTATTATTATTATTTTGATTCTCTGTTTCTGTGGAATGGTGTTACAATGTCTCCATCTTTGGGAAGTGGAAAAATATCACAATCTTGTTCCTGTAATATTATTTAGTATTGAGATGGGCCGGAAAAAAGAACGGATAAATAGGAGTCATGTAGTCGACCCAGACCAATTTGGGATTGAGGCACGGTTGATTAATTGGGAAAAATAAATTTAGCAGTGAAATAAGGCATTGTTTGCTTTTCTGAGATGGAGGTGGTACTCCTAAAACATCCTTCCATGAAGAACAAGAAGAACAGGTTGAAGAGATGCTAGTATAGATAGAATGTCTCTAATATCTAGTGTTGTAACTTATGATTAAAATAATTTATTTAGAAAACTCTTACTAGAATTACAAAAACTTCAAGAATTTATTTATGCGTTATTCATCCTTATCCAGTCAGTAGTGAATAATTCCTTTTGGCGTATATAGTTGTTTTCCATCTTTCCTTTCTTTTTCTTTTCTTCATCCCAAATGAAGCCTCACAAGTTACCTCTTTTGCTTTAGTTTATAAATGTGATCCTTGGTCTCTTCTAAGCTATGTTACATAGATTCTTTTGTGAGTACATACTGAATACGAGTTTGTGCAAGAATCGTTACGGCTACGTCAAGTTCTTTGCTAATTTAGAGTATTTTGAACGATTGGAACAAAGTTTCCTCTCACTTATCACCCCCATTCAACAAGGGTAAGCCAAAGCAAGTGAAGGATTTGCGTAAATAGGTCCTAAGCACATTTATCCATTGCATAAATTGGCCAAAATTTGTCACATCTTTGCTCAATTTCAGTTTTTCGACCCAAATGAAGCCTTGAGAACTTATCTCTGGCGTTTCCATTTATTAATGTATTCCTTAGTCCATCCAACTAAGCACCTTTCTTCCAATTATTCAAAAATGGGGAAAGGGTGATAGAATACATGCTTTAGGGGCTTAGGGACAATACAATAGGTAATAAAGAACCAATAAGGTATATGCCTTGTAGATTTACAATAGAGACTATATACATTGCAAGTGTAGCTTTCATGAGAAGAATGAAAGTGAAGTTTAGATTATATAGGATGATGGTGCCTAATAGACAATTTAGATACTCCCTTTGTCCCAAGATATGCGTACACACTACCCTCCCCAGACCATACTTGTGGGATTATACTTGATTTGTTGTTGTATGTGGCAAACTTTCTTTGTCCTAAAAAGAATGTCATCTTTCTACATTTAAAAACAATATAATTTTACAATTCTTATTTTACCCTTAATGAGATGATTTATAGCCATACAAATGCCTAAGGCTTGTTTTAGACCATAAGTTTCAAAAGTTTTCTTTTCCTTCTTAAACTCCAGTAGTCAGTCAAATGATGCCATATAAGTTGGGGCGGAGGGAGTATATAGGATTCAATCATTTAGATGAATGATAAAATATGTGAAGATGAATGCATAAAAGTAAATATGATAGCTAAAGTGGAGGAGCGCTTTGCAAAAGATACCTGACAAATTGAAAAGTAAATTCCATAAAATTTGTGAAAACAAATAATATCATTTATGCGGCAGTGAATGTTGGGTCTGTAAGTTGGTCAGTCCAATATATTCATAAGTATAGATGTTGTAAAAATACTAATGTTAAGATGGATGCACGGTCATACATGATTGAATAAAATTAGAAATAGCACCCATGGAAGATATAATGAGAGAAAGTCATCCGAGATGGTTTGGCCATAGGTACAAACAACGTCTCCAAACACCAGTCTGTAGGTATGAAGATGTAGTGGTTAAAGGTGATAAAAATGTTTGTTAGGTTTACCAAGTGGTAAAAAAGAGTGTCTGGTAGACCTAAAACACTGGGATGGAAGTTGTCGCACAAGACCTACAATCTCTCAAAATCAATTTGAACCTAGGTAGGACTTTTGATGGAAGTAGAAGATGCATATAGCCATTACCAACTATTAGGAACTAAGGATTAGATGTTGTCGTTTACTTACGTTAGTGCAGTATATGTCAGAAACTTTTTAGTCTAGTTAGAGACTCGTATCCTTGTAAGGATAAATGTGAGATCTGGAGAAGTCCTAATAAGGCTTTAAAAGACTAGCTATTCAGTATTGGAATGAAGTGGACCGAATACAACAGCGGGAACAGTCTAACAGATGATTCATACAGCTCATGCTGATAGTAGTTTATGCTTGATGATACTCGATTGATTGATTGTTTAGAGTTGGCCAAAAAGATAGCGGCCAATCAACCAGTCAAGCCAAAAGTTAAGAGCAACCATTGAGTGCCTAAACTCTCTTTCATTTGACAGTAGTGGATCAGGCTTGTCATTTTAACTGTATTTAAGGGTTCCACTGGACTTCCATGTATCTAGACTTCGATCTCAAAAACTTGTCTTTGAGCTCTAGGTTTCGACTACAAATGCTGAAATTTTTTAAATTTTCCCCATCTATCTAGAGCAAGATTAAATTTACCATGGAACAAAAGTACACCGTGGTTGATATTAAAACGTTTTCCTCAGCTCTCCTTCTTCAGTGTTCTCACTCGTATACTTATTCTCAGAAATGATGCTCATGCTTCCAAGGAATCCCAGGTTCCTCAGACGCCGTCCATGTGGATAGTATATCAGATTATAGGCATCTTCCCCAGAGTAAAGTCCAACTTGAGTGTAACAATATATAAAGGTTCCAGAAATTTACATTTATCAAACAAGAAAAAAAGGGTTCCAGAATTTTAGTCCAAACTCACTATCCCTTAGCTCTAGGATGCCTCTATTGGATTATGCATAGACTCGAATTAGATTCTTGCTGTGGGTAAAGAGGCAACATGGTCCAGATTTGTTGAGCTGTGTAACTGTCGTCTAAAGAAGAGGTTTTTGAACTGGTCCCTGGGATGGCAATTCAATTACTGCTGTGTGTTAATCATGGGATCAATTCTTTGCTCCTTTCTTCTTTTATTTTTCGTAATTGAGGCTCCTCTCAAGGATGTGCAAGAATTTGCAGTTTTAACCCATGGAGGCTCTGCAGCAAGTTACAAAGCGAAGTGACAATTCAGAAATTCTTTCTTTTATTTGTTTTGTTCTTCATTTCCCTGACATCATGTTTTGGAAGGATTTAATGAATGTATTGGATATATATTAGGTTATATTGGATAGATGTCTTTTCGGAAGTATATTCCCCCTCTTGATGCACCATCTGGGAGTATGAAGTCATTGAACTTGTCTGGAAAGGCAAATCAAAATTCTCAACCATCTGATCCACAAAGATCAACAGAGGCTGATGCGGACATCGACATGGGTGAGGTCTATTTCTTGATTATGCATTTCCTATCAGCTGGACCATGTCACAGAACTTATGGGCAATTCTGGAATGAACTTCTGGAGCATCAACTTTTACCCCGTAGATACCATGCTTGGTATTCAAGGAGTGGGGAACCAAGTGGTGACGAAAATGATGATGGGATGTCTTTCCCATTAAGCTACAATAGATTGGTGGAAAGGTAACTTTCACTGCCTTATTCATCAAATGTCAATGATATATGGCTTATCAATTCCTTTTTAACCAATCTCTGTCTCTGTCATGTAATGTTCCTTTTATATTTCCATGTTAGTAACATGTTTTCTGAATAGCATCAGAGTACAGTTTATGAAATGCTTTCAGATTAAAAGATGTTACTCTCTGTAATAGGTCTTTATCTGTTGAATTTTATAAACATCAAATGCATGTGAAGAACAGAGATCAGTCAGTTGTTTTGATTCAAGAATCATCTGCACAAACTGAAGATACAAAAAAATCATCTGGTTTATTATGCTACTCAGAACATGTAGCTTTTGTTTGGCCAGTTAATCTCTTATTACTTCTTTGCTGTCCTCCCCCCCCCCTCC